>CM061538.1:246718343-246993343 GCA_030864215.1 Capsicum pubescens
AAAAATGAACAAAAAGAATATTTTCAAAATAAAATATTTTTAATAAACACGTAGTTCATATACACATATTTATACATTATTCCTCTTCGTCTTTTTTTAATTACAGTTAGCTAACCAAAACTAAAATTGTATTTATCCACAATTATAATCAAATGATTTAAATCCATAATTGATTAAACAATTAGAAAATTCAATATGGTAAAACTAATAAGACAAAAATCTTTATATTTTTTTCATTAACACTTGCCGCATATGGCAGGGTACGTAAATGAGTTTTTGATAAACTTGTACTTCATATACATATATTTATATATTATTTTTTTTGCTATTTTACTTTGAATTACCTGAAGAAAATCAGCATTGTATTTAATCAAAAATTTGCACCTTTTAACTTTTTATTTATTTTAATGCTTATGTAAAAAGTATAACACTTCATCTTTTATAGTATTAAACAATGAATAAATGATTGTGATCAAATGGTATACTTCACAATTAATAAACTAATAAAGAATTTCAATATGGTCTAGAATAATATTTATGATTTTTTTCGATAGTAATTTTTGTACATCGCGTGAATAATTATACTAATATATTTAAAAGAAAAGTAATGATATTCTAATTAGTCTTATTTGTCATAGAATTAATTAGCCATTAATCTTTGTAACAGATGACATTAGTCCTGAATGGATCATAATGAGATAGAAAACTTTAATGTTTATTGAACGTGCAAGACTCTATGTATGCGCAAGCATAATATAGATGATAATGATTAATATTTAATTAATTAAATACTTATAACATTTTAATTTAATTTAGGGGTAAAATGGTAATTCAACATTGCATCTAGGAGTTTTCCACTTTCAGTATTTAGTATAATATATGATGTGATTGACATATATTTTGTCCATTTATCTATTTTATTAGAATTTTGCATTTTAATCTCCTTAACATTTTGATTAAGTTTATGGGTAAAATGATAATCCAACTTCACACTTGGAGCTTTCCACTTTCAGTATTTAGTATAATATATGATATGATTGACGAATATTTAGTCCATTTATCTATTTTATTAGAATTTTGCATTTTATCGTCTTATTTAAACAGTTCAAATAAATAAAATAAACTTTTCAAAAGTTACCTTTTTGCCTTCTCTGAATTCCGTTTTTTTTGTTGAATCATTGTTAAAGTTGTCCATTATTTTGAAAAATAAAATTTTCAAAAGTTACCAATAGTCACTTTCTTAATCCCTTTAATTATTTATTTTTTCACTCCATTTCCTATAATTTTAATGTATATTAAATACAGTATTTATTGGGAATTAAATATTTAATATTTGTATAAATAGACCAAACGATACAACAAGAATTGGGCATCCAGACGGCAAACTTTTGTTGCATTTTTCTATAATTTTTGTTCTTAATAGCTTTCTCAATTTTGAATTCAATTTTTAGTTTCTTCTTAACATATGTTTATTAATTTTTTAATTATAATTCTTTCTCTTCATCTTTATTTTTCACTCTAGGATTTAGTGAAAAGTCTTTATTTGAAAGGTAAGCTACATAAAATAAATATTTTGTTGCATGTTTTTCTCTCATACGCAATATATACATAATCTGTTTCAAGTTTTAATATGACACATTGGATAGTAATTTTTCTAAGAAAATAAAAGCAAATCAATATCATAATAGGCGGTTTAGTTGAGAAAAAAGATTTATTTCATGCGAGTCGAAAGGAATGAAATAGGAGTGAAGTGGGGATCACGAACTGAACAAGTCAATCTGTTGGGCGACATAAGTCTTTCAAGCTTGAAAGGTTGGGAGTATTGATCACAAACGAGCTATAGCACAATTTAAATCCTGTTGTGGAAATCATTGCTCTTCAAGGCGCTAACCATGCTTTTTCATCTTCTTCTTCGGTGGGTGATTGTATAGAGTTGGTGTTGACTGACTCTGCTCATGTGTAGTCGATTCCTATTTCTTCTTTCTTTATGGGCATGTTGTAATTTATTTATTTTATTTTTATTTTCACAGCAAATTACCTCCTTTCTGTAATTAATATTTATCAATATGAATATGACTTTTCAATTCATGTAATTTTTTGAATTTATGCTACACAACCTACATTGTTGACAGGAAGAAGGGGAGGGAGGGGGTGGGGGTGATAGATTAGACACAAAAGAAAAGAAAAAAAAATACATATTACCTTCATCTTGACAATGTACAGGAATTTGAAAAGATTAATAGAAAGCTTTTTCCTCATGACATTGCGGCTATATTAAAAATGTCTATGATGGTACATAAGTTCGAAAGAAATTTGAGCTTTTATTTATTTGTTAATTTATTTTGATAGAGTATACGAAGTTTCCGTTAATATGAAATGAGATGAGTTATTATTTGAGTTACTACTCTTTTGATTCATTTAGTATTTGATAGTGCATACGTTTATATTTGTAAATGTGAAAAGAATTTGACATTTGGCATAACTCCTTTATCCTTTTTATTATCGTTTTAATCTTTTTTTCTCTTATTCAAATTTATCGATACAAACTTTAATGAGTTTTATATTGAACTTGTATATTTCTCGTGATCTTTGTTCCATAATTTTATTGAAGAAACGGTTGGAGAAATCTCATAAGAGAGAATTTTTGAAATTAGTTTAAGTTCACTCCTTAAATAAGAATTATTATGACATTAATATTTAATTATTCTCATAATTGCGCGAAGCGTGGCCATATACACTGATGGTTGAATTTAAAATTATAGAATTTGGAAAACCAAATTAAGAAAACAGAAGTAGTAATGACTTTCCAACTTTTTTTGCAGGAGTTTCATGACTCTTGGTCTTGTAACATGAATTCTCTATTAACCACAAGGGTTGGTGTGGTGGTTCAGCACCTCACCCCTTAAGCAAGAGATTGGGGGTTCGATACCCACCTCTGGTGAATGGAAAAAACTCTATGGCCAATTCCCTACTCGCTTAGTGCGCTGACAGTAGGAATGGAGGATTAGTCCCATGACTGCCGGCTGTGGGAATACCTTGGGAAACCAAAAAAAAAATGAATTCTCTATTAGTACAATTAGCTTCTTCTTTTTTATTAACTAATTAATTAGATGTTTTGATTTAGTGTAAGAATAAAATGATAATTCAATTTTATATTTTAGAGCCTCTCACTTTTATATATACTAGTTTAGAATACATGTATTGCACGTGTATTTAATGTTAATGTTAAAGAAGAAAATTATATGCATACGAATCAACGCCTTGCTATTACTAAGATAAAATTTATAGATCTATTGTATAAGATGTGCATCTGCTATTTGGCTAGCTCATTCAAGTGTCATCACCACTATATCTCACAATTTTTTATTTTTTTTTAAGAATTAATTATTTAACTGATACCTTTTAGTAAACGATTACTACTTTTATTCATACTTTTTTTTTATTATCATTTATAATCAATGCACTCTGTATTAAAAGTGAATTAATTTTTCATCATGACTTTACTCGAAAAACTTCATTTTTTGTGTGTTTCTTCCTACCCATCATCCTTTTTCTAATACTTTTAATTTTCACCTAGTCTACTTCAAATCCTAAAGGTATTGACATATAAACATTATTTAAGAGCAACAAATACTTAAAAATAGCTAATTAATGATAAAAAAAAAATTAGGTAGTGGGATAAGAAGCATTCATTACAAGTCCACAAATACCTTCTTTCTGGTCAATATATCTTTTCAAGTATCTGTTTTCACCCATTTACTACTTCAAATTTTTTTTTATAATTCAATATTTTACCCCACTTGATCAATAGAACTGAAAATCAAAGCTACGCTCATCGATTGTCACTGATATCGATTGATTTGTCAAAGCTTGTAAAAAGAGTCTTCTCGTTGTAGCCGGAACATTTTCGTATCCTGTAATTAGCGATAAGTATGAAATAATGAGTGCATTGAATTACATTTAAATAGGTTAAAATAATTAAGTTAATGGATAAGTTGGGTCATCAACCACCAAAGCTCGTTCATCAACTTCTCAATATTGTTAAGTGGAAGAATTTGTTGTCTTTGCTTGGGCTAAAGTCAACTACAACTTTATGAATCTTTCTTCACCATATTACTCAGTCATGTCTATTGTCCTTCTTTTGAGGATGGAGCTTCACCGAGCATAATTGAACCTGAAAAGACATATCAAATATTAAAAGTTGTGGTGGAATAAATAAGATTTTTTAGTTTCTAGAACATTATGTGTTTTTGAAATAAAATAGATGAGTTCAATAAAAATGTTAAAATTATAAACATTTAAATAAAGATGTTAAGATTGTAAACATTCTTTGTGACATCATCTTCACACCTAATCAATAAAACATGTTTATGAAGCTTCTTTGCAGTTACATTGAGTTAATCAAGATGCAGGATAACAGAATCTTTTGAATTCCTGATCAGTAAACTTATAAAGTCAAAATTAATAGTATACATCCAACAAAATAATAACTTATATATAGGTACATTTTTAGAACTTACAAGTTTAACAGAAAATGTTATCTGTTGAAGAGGATGGAAAAAAAATTTAGTCGTAGGCAAGTTAAATAATCAGGTGTAACTCAAAAATTTGTTTAAAGTTCTAAATATAAAAGGAAAGCAATTAAATGACTTGGTTGATTTAAAGTCCTAAATATAAGGAAAATAATTATATGACAGTTTTGAAAAATAATATTTAAAATTAGTAGTTGAACTATTTAGTACAGTTTTTTTAAAAAACATTTTTTTGCCTAATTTAACGGTACTAAGTGAAAAAGATTTTGTGGCCTTTTTTGGACTACCCAACGAGCACGAAAAAACATCCCAAAAAAAAAAATTATCATAAATTTAAAATTTTAACCATAATAACAAAAATCTTCTCTTAAATATAGAAAAGATTTGTACCAAATTTTATTTGGATACTGAAAAAAATATCCTATTTTTGTTAGAAAAGGTTTTTATTTTTTTTGTAAAATTATAGTCTATATTTAATATCACAAAAATAATAGAAAAATAGTGAAAAGACAATTTTGTCTAAAAAAAAAATTTAATGAAAGAAAAAAAAATTAAATTATTTTTCTAAGGGTCTTCATACTTTTAATATATTATAGATTATAAATTATAGATATAGATGTTATATCATGTAGTATAGGCTACTATAAAATGATATTAAAAATTAGAATTAATAATTATATATGAATGAATAAAGTAGAAAATTTTGTTAAAGATAAATGTGGATCCTCGAACCACAATTTCTTATCGAAATCAAGAGAATTAGATATTATCTAAAACTATGAAAGTTAATAGTAATTAAGATTTAATTATGTGAGATAAGGATTACTATGAGAAATGAGAATTGACAAATGTTGGTTAACTACCTAAGGCGTGCAGTCTACGCGCCTTGCAAGGTGTGCATTATCACACGCCTTAGCACTTCTCCCTGCCGGCAAGCAGTTAACACTGATTATTGGGAATAAACCTTATCGCAAAGCGCAATGGTGTGCACCCATCCTTATTCACTGTGGTTTGGTAGAATGTATAAGAATTGTGCAAGATATAATGTATTAGTAATACTTGCATTAATAATATTGATATTAGTTATGTTAACATAAATTTTTATACGTTATTTGGTTTAATATATTAGAAATAACATATAGAAATATAATTTCTATAAAATAATATTTATTTATAAAAGTATCCTCATTCAAAAACAAAGTACCTCAAATTATGTACACACAATGAGGTAAGAATCTATCAGAAGAGGGTTGAATCTCCAATAATTCCTCAAGCAAATCCAAAAAGTAAAACCAAAACCCTTCTTCCCCAAATTTGTAGCCTTCAAAACAAAAAAAAATCAATTTTATATCCATATCTCAATTACAAAACATTCTAATCAAAGCCATCTAAATCCGCATATCATGCTTAACCCACTTTCTTTCAATAGAGAATAACTATACCCACTTTGGTGGGTGTTTTCTAGGAGGCATGATATGATATATATTGAATTACCATATCGAATCAAAATTTTTGATATCGTGATTTTTGGTATTATGGTATTTGGTATGGTATATGGTATATATTTTAAATTTTTTGGTATATGATATGGTATTCGGTATTTACAAATGACATACCGAATACCAAATATCATATCGAAGTATATATAGTTACATAAGTAACTTTTATATACATACATATATATACATACATACATACATATATATATATATATATATATATATACATATAAAAATACTTAGTATTAGTATAAAAATGTTTAGACATTAAAACTTTCGCTACTTTATCTTGATTGAAATATCTTTTTGGTGTAATTGACTAATAAAAGAAATTGTTTGTACTTCTTTTTCAATATTTCTACATATGTAATGTGTATTTATGATACAATTAAGATATGCTTTTGAAAAGTCGAAATAATAATACTCTAGTATACGAGTATATATTGTCAAAGTTAAACAAACTATGGTTACCGATTATCATACCGCAAAATATCAAAACCAAACGTCAAAATATTGAACCATACCGAATTAATATGGTATGGTAATGGTAAAATATTTTTAAAAATCAAATACTGAAATTACCATACTGAAGTTTAAAATACTGTACCATACCATACCATACCATGCCCACCCCTAGTGTTTTCAATTCGTTTGCTATTAACTTAGTGAAGAAGAGAGGGATAAAGTGTTGCAAAATAGGCAAAGCACGATGAAAAAAGGCTTGGGGAAATATTTTAAAAGAACTTTGAGGGAGAAATTTGTCATTTACTAATTAATACATGTGTTGAAACTATAGCTGTCAAGTGGGCCGGGCCAGGCCAATCCGGAATCGGCCCTATTAAATTAATCGGGTCGTGGGCCGGGCCGGAGCCGGGTTGAAGGTTAAGTGGGCCGGGCTCAACAGTAAAATTTTCAAAAATCATCCTAACCCGGCCCACTTAACCCAACCCGGTCAAACCCACCTGACCCGGTTAAAACCAGTTAAAAATCCAGTCAAAAAATAAAAAATAAAAACTTTTTTTTCAATATATACCCACCTATATACATTTTAAATACGTTAAACAATATATATACACTATATATATAGTATACACTACATTAGAATTAAAAAAAATATATACATATAGACACAATTACACATATATACGTACCATTCAATATATACGACTATACGTACTACTTTAAATAAATCATATACTACAACATATATATATACTACAATATATATGAGTATATATATATATTATAGAATTATATACTAATTTAAAAAACATATACATAAATATACATTAAATATACACGTCTATAAAAGATATATACACAAATATACGCACCATTCAATATATATATACTACTTTGAGTAAAATATATACTACAATATATATATAGAGTTATATAGTAATTTATAAAACATATACGCATGCATACATTAAATATGAACGTCTATTAAAGATATATACACAAATATACGCATCATTCAATATATATGTACTACTTTAAGTAAAACATATACTACAATAAATACATATATAGTTATATACTAATTTATAAAACATATGCGCATGTATACATTAAATATGCACGTCTATAGAAGATACATACACAAATATACGCACTATTCAATATATATGTACTACTTTAAGCAAAACATATACTACAATATATGTAAATACTACAATATATATATAGTTATATACTAATTTATAAAACATATACGCATGTATACATTAAATATATACGTCTATAGAAGATATATATACAAATATACACATCATTCAATATATATGAACTACTTTAAGTAAAACATATACTACAATATATGTATTTACTACAATATATATAGTTATATACCAATTTATAAAGCATATACACATATATACATTAAATATACATGTCTATAAAAGATATATACACAAATATACGCACCATTCAATATATATGCACTACTTTAAGTAAAACATATACTACAATATATGTATATACTACAATATATATATAGTTATATACTATTTTATAAAACATATACGCATGTATACATTAAATATGCACGTCTGTAAAAGATATATACACAAATATACGCACCATTCAATATATATGTACTACTTTAAGTAAAGCATATACTACAATATATGTATATACTACAATATATATATAATTATATACTAATTTATAAAACATATACGCATGTATACATTAAATATGAACGTCTGTAGAAGATATATACTCAAATATACGCACCATTCAATATATATGTACTACTTTAAGTAAAACATACACTACAATATATGTATATACTACAATATATATATATAGTTATATACTAATTTATAAAACATATACGCATGTATAAATTAAATATGCACGTCTATAATAGATATATACACAAATACACGCATCATTCAATATATATGTACTACTTTAAGCAAAACATATACTACAATATATGTATATACTACAATGTATATATGTATATATAGTTATATACTAATTTATTCAATATATACGCATATATACATTAAATATGCACGTCTATAATAGATATATACAAATATACGCTCCATTCAATAAATATATACTACTTTAAGTAAAACATATACTAGAATATATGTATATACTACAATATATATATAGTTATATACTAATTTATAAAACATGTACGCATGTATACATTAAATATGCACGTCTATAAAAGATATATACACAAATATACGCACCATTCAATATATATGTACTAATTTAAGTAAAACATATACTACAATATATGTATATACTACAATATATATATATATATATATATATATATAGTTATATACTAATTTATAAAACATATACGCATGTATACATTAAATATACTCGTCTATAGAAGATATATACACAAATATACGCACCATTCAATATATATGTACTACTTTAAGTAAAATATATACTACAATATATGTATATACTACAATATATATATTGTTATATACTAATGTATAAAATATATACGCATGTATACATTAAATATGCACGTTTATAAATGATATATACACAAATATACGCATCATTCAATATATATGTACTACTTTAAGTAAAACATATACTACAATATATGAATATACTACAATATATATATAGTTATATATTAATTTATAAAATATATACGCATGTATACATTAAATATGCACGTCTATAGAAGATATATACACAAATATACACACCATTCAATATATATGTACTACTTTAAGTAAAACATATACTACAATATATATATAGTTATATACTAATTTATAAAATATATACGCATGTATACATTAAATATGCACGTCTATAGAAGATATATACACAAATATACACACCATTCAATATATATGTACTACTTTAAGTAAAACATATACTACAATATTTGTATATACTACAATATATATATATAGTTATATACTAATTTATAAAGCATATACACATGTATACATTAAATATACACGTCTATAGAAGATATATACACAAATATACGCACCATTCAATATATATGTATTACTTTAAGTAAAACATATACTACAATATATATATATATATATATATATATATATATATATATATATATACTACAATATATATATATATAGTTATATACTAATTTATAAAACATATACACATGTATACGTTAAATATACACGTCTATAGAAGATATCTACACAAATATACGCATCATTTAATATATATGTACTACTTTAAGTAAAACATACACTATAATATATATATATATATACTACAATATATATATATAGTTATATATATATACTACAATATATATATATAGTTATATACTAATTTATAAAACATATACACACGTATACGTTAAATATATACCTCTATAGAAGATATATACACATATATACGCACCATTCAATATATATGTACTATTTTAAATAAAATATACTACAATATATATATATATATATAGTTATATACTAATTTATAAAATATATACACATGTATACGTTAAATATATACGTCTATAGAAGATATATACTCATATATACACACCATTCAATATGTATGTATTACTTTAAATAAAATACACTACAATATTTATACACTACAATATATACACACACTATATGTTTATAGTTATATACTAATTTATAAAAACATATACACACATATACGTTAAATATATACTACTTTAGAAGATATATACTCACATATACGTACTATTCAATATATGTACAACTTTAAATAATATATATTACAATATATATACACTATAATATTTACACTCACTATATATATAATTATATACTAATTTATAAAACTTATACACTGCAACTTCGTAACATATACACTGTACAACATATATACGTCTATAGAAGATATATATACACATATATACATATTATTCAATATATATGTACTACTTTAAATAAAATATACTACAATATATAATTATATATATAGTTATATATTAATTTATAAAGCATATACACATGTATACGTTAAATATATACGTTTATAGAAGATATATATATACACATTTATAAATTAATAATAATACTTGATCATAAATTAATAATATATTAAAACTAATTTATAGTTAAATCTAATTTCAACAACAAAAAAAAACTTAACCGGGCCGGTGGCCCCTAATCGGGCTTGGTCCGAGCCAGATTAATCGGGCCCAAATCAATAAAAAACCGACCCGAAAATCGATACCCTAAAGCCCTAGAGCTTATCGGACTGGGTCAAATTGGGTCATTTTTTGCCCAACCCGATCCGTTTGACACCCTTAGTTGAAACACTTGGTATTACTAATACATAGAAAGTAATAAAAATTAATAACTCACATGTTAATACACAATAGTGTATATAACTAATGCAAACATAATTATGCGTAGCCTAAAAAATAATACTACCAAACATGATATTACTAATACACAAAAAATAATATATATATTATATTCTTAATACACTCTACAAAACAATCCTAAATGAGTAACTTATTTACCTGGATCCATGTTGTTTGTACGAGGTGGACCTCAATAGGGAAATCATCATTAAAACGTGAAACAAAAGCCGCCAATCATTAATCAACCTATAATAAATCATGATTAAAACATTATATTGTTTGAACTGATAAAAAATGTTGTCCTATCCTATACAGATTTGACGATATTTTTAAAAAATTCGAGCAACATAGTTTCAAAACATTACTCTCTTTATTTTAAAATAGTTCGCATATTTGTTAAAATATTTCATTTCAAAATAATTGATATATTTAAAAAATCAAGAGATAATTAATCATTTTTATTTTTCCAACTCTATCCTTAATAATAATTCTTCCAGAATTAAGAAGTACGTAAATAAATAAAAATTAAAGAATTAATAAGGAATATATTAGTCAATTATACTTCTAATTAATTTTTCCATAACAATTATACAAAATTTATTTATGTCAATTATTTTAAGACGAAAAAAATATATACATAAAACATGGACGAACCAAATAAGATTTTCTCTCTCTCTATTTCTTGTAAATTAAGAAAATGTTAATAGAATAAAATCGTCCCTAGACTCTAGGAGTTTTGAGGTTATGGGAAACCAAATGATGTTTTTTTATTTTTAAGCAATAAACAGTCATTATGATGTGCACTAAAAGATTTCATGCATTGTCTAATTTGTCTTTCTTCTATAAATACTAATAGATTGAGCACGTCAGACTAACACGGGCCCAATATATATATTTTTTTATCTCATTTTTGTGACATAAAAAAATTATTTAATTAATTGTATTTTTAATATACTTTTAAATTTTTTAAGTTGTTAGCTATTATAATTTATAATACTTTTTTGGGATTATAATTTACTATTTTAAGTTGTTAGCTATTGAAAGTTATAATACTTTCTTGTTCAAACTTTTGTGACATTGATAGTCAATCAGATTTTTAAAATAATTTAAGTTTTAAATTATTGTGATTTTTAATATTTTTTCTTCGATTCCAATTCAAGTGTCATTGTTATAATTTCGATAGTCAACGAAATATCACGATTGAAGTAGCGAAGCAGACTTCTCTTAAATGACTCATAATAACTAATTAGAAGTGATATAAAAAATTGGTATAAAAAATACTTGTGAAAAAAAATTTAAATGGGCCTCATATAAGATGTCAAATTAATTTAAAACATCAAGAGTTAATTTATGAAAAAAATACATAAAGTAGCATACTTAAGTATTAAATTGCAAAAAATAGCAACACTTTTATCAAATTACATTTTGTAGCATATGTATTTGTATATTTGTAGCAACAGTTTGCAAAAATACAAAATAATATCATCATAAGAGCAGTAAAAATCATATGTGTTTGTATTTTTGTAGCAACAGTTTGTAAAAATACAAAATACAACTCGTTATATTATGTAATTATGAAAATGTTACTATGAAACTCATAATTAAGGCGATAAGTATGCTATTTCTGAGTTTTGCCCTTAATTTATCATCTTAGATCTATTTTACCTTTTTTATTAAATATTAATAATTTTTAAATACTTAAATGACTTATAATAGTTAATTAGGGGTGATATAGTAAAATTACAATTGAAGCAGCTAAAGCTGACATGTCATAAATGTTTATTTTACTTTTTTATTAAATATTATTAATTTTCTAATATGTAAATGATATATAATAACTAATTAGAGTGATGTGTTTAAATCACGAAGCAAACAGACAACTAGAAGCAGGCTTGACAACTTTTAACTGCCTGTTTGAGTTGTCTACTCACTCGCTCTTCTATATAGTAGTAACTAGATATCAACGGCCTGTGCTAGCACGGATCCAATATATGTTGACACAAATAAAATTTAGATAATCAATCATTAAAATAATTTTAATTTTTAATTATTGTGATTTATAATACTTTTCCTTGTATTCCACTTTAAGTGACGTTGAGATAATTTCAACTGTCAGTCAAATATTTTATATCTTTAATTATTTTAAATTATTAATAATGCGATTTATATTTTTTTTACATAATTTTTCAATAAGATATGAATACTCTCTCCATCTCAGTTTATGTGGAACAAATAAAATTTTAACAGTCAATCAAACATTTTATATATATAAAGTTCTTAATTATTGTGATTTTTATCTCATTTTTAAATAATATATGTTACTTTATGTCTTCCTTTGTCTCATCCCAATTTATGTGACACTAATATAATTTGATAGTCAATCAAAATTTTTATATTGACATATTATTTTGTGTCTATTTTACCCTTTTTATGAAATATTATTAAGTTTTTAATGCTTAGATGACCATAATAATTACTTAGGGGTGATTCAGTAAAATCGCGATTGAAGCAGCGAATCAGAAATGTCTTAAATGACTTGTTATAACTATCAGAAGTGATATAGCAAAATTACTATAAAAATACTTGCGGAAAAAATTTGAGTGGGACACATATAAGACATCAAATTAATTTAAAACATTAAGAGATAATTTATTATTTTATGTCTATTTTAATATTTTATAAGATATTATTAATTTTTTAAATAATTAATTAAGGAGATATAGTAAAATTACGGTTGAAGCAGTCAAAGCAGACATGTCAAAAATGTCTATTTTACTTTTTTTTTTATATAAAATATTATTAATGTTCTAATGCGTAAATAACTTATAATAATTAATTAGGGTGATAGAGTAAAATTACGACATGGATGATATAATAGAATTTACAGTTGAAGCAGATATGTCAAAAATATCTATTTTATTTTTTAATTAAATATTATTAATTTTTTAATACATAATTAACTTATAATAATTAATTAGAAGTGATATAACAAAATCATGATCGAAACAGCTGAAGCATGCAGCACAAACAGTGATATCGCCCTGTTGTGTGCTTATTCAAACTTAATAAAAGTAGAATATAGTGTCTTTTTCTTTGCCTTTATAATTTTACATTTCAACTATAGGTGTGGGTGCTAAGGCGTGTACACCATTGCTCCTTGTCATTAAGCTTTATTCCAGAAGTGTTGAGGCGTGTCACGGTCCACGCCTTGCAAGGCGTATAGACTTTCACGCCTTAGGTAGCTAACTGACGTCCATTAACTGTTTTCGGTAAAGCGTGGAGGTTGTCAAGTTTTTGCCGGTTTGAAGATTTTCATTTCTTTTTTGACTTTTTGAAACTTTTTATAAAAAAAAAAAAGTCCTTTAAGCTCCGGACTCGAATGTTTGCAATGCAATTAGTTCATTATTAAAGGTTAAAAAGCATCAGTGTATAGATTAATTTATTTTTCATCACAACATTCGACATTATCTTCTCTATCTTCTCAGTCCTCATCTCAACTGTGTGACAATATCTCTAACTTGAAAGGAATTGTTTATTACTTTAAAGAAATCATGAATTGAATTTTTTTTTAAAAAAAATATATAATAATAATAATAATAATAATAATAATAATAATAATAATATATCAACTAACACTACTAAAAAAAAAGAGGAAAACAGACCACAAAAATCGATCACAAGTGGTCGCTTTTCCCCAATTTCCGACCACAAAATCGATCAAAGTGCGTGGTCGGTAAAGTAGTGGTACTTTTTTAAAAACTGACCACTTCTGTTTTTTTTTAAAATACATATATTTTTAAAATTTATTAGTATTTTATTAAAATTGGAAAAATTATTTTTTTAAAAAAAAAAACAAAAAAAAACGACCACTTGTGGTTGTTTTTTTGCAAAAATTTTTTTGGATTTTTTTTTTAAAAAATAAAAATCAATAAATGGCCCAACATACAATACAACAACAACAACAAATCAAATGTAAATACATTCAAAAGTGTACAACACATACAAAATGTCCAACAAAAGTGAAAGTGTAAAAACTACAACAATAGTTTCAAAAGTGTACAAACTACAACAAAATGTCTAAATTCAAAGTACAACACATACAAAAGTCAAAAAACTAAAACTCATCTTCATCGAATTCATCCTCGTCTTCCATATCCTCATCTGTGCTGATATCATCCAAGGGACGTAGACCTTTTGCAGCCGGAATTGCATCACCAGGACACGGAGGAATAATCCTTGCATTCTGAATGAAAGAGCTGAACTGCTCCTGCAGCATCCTGATTTGTGATGATGTTTCCTCCTCCTTCTTCTGCGCCCTCTCTCTCTGTTCAACAAGCTCTTCAGTAAGTTTGAAAATCGTATTTTCTAGTCTTTCAATGATTTCTCTGTTAACTAAAGAGTTAGAGTATGTAGGGCCGGACGAACACCTAATATTCTCGCCAAATTTTTTTTTGTGGTATCCGTAGTAATGGCCTCTAACTGCAGGACCCACAACTTTATCCCATAGCTCCTTCTCTACATGTTGGGGTAGTGGGTCACCCTGACTTTCAGGAGGCTGAGTACTACGATACTCACTAACGAGTTGCGTATATTTGTCCTATATTTAAAGTAAAGTTAAAATTAAAAGTCAAAAAATATTAAAGTACTTATACTTGAATAATATCAACTTTGAGAAAAAGATTCATAAATTCAAAATTTGATTCTTACATGGGCAGCTTTTGCATGAGGTTCAACCCAAACATCTTCATCAGTCGGGTTCTTTTTTTTTCCAGATGAGTCTCCTCGAATAGCTTACCCTGTGGTATGCTCCTACTCTTTTCCTTTTCCTGCATATGAAAAAATTATCAATGTTCAAATAATTAAAAATGTAAATAGAAACAAACAATTAAACTATAAAAGTTACATACCAATTTTTCCTCCATAATAATTATACTTTTGGCACCCGCAGTATGTAGAGAGCCACCCCTGGATGATGCCCGAGCTTTCTTTCCTTTGTCCCTCAGCAATTGGTATTCTTCGCTAGTCCAATAGCGAATATACTGTTGCCATAAGGGTTCACTAATCCAGTCAGGTCGTACCAAGTTGGTTCGGGCATAATCCAACAGACCGTTAAATCTGGATCTACATCTTCTAAAAAAATTCCTCTTTATAAGACGTGCATTCGCATCATCCCACTAGTAAAATTTCTACAACAAAAATAAAAATATAATATTCAATCTTTTGTTCTAACAAAGTGTTAAGTAGTCGATAAGTTAAATCCTTACATTAAATTCTTGAAACATTCTTTTCCTATCAATTTCTGAAACCTTTTGCCAACTGGTCCAGTAGCCGTTGAAGTTTCAACAAATGCATTTTCTCGTAGTTTGTCCAACTCCAACATCCGGCCTAAACCTACAACACAAGATCAAACAGTAATTTCATAGAGCATAGTAATATAGTAATGAAAAAAATGAATAATGTTATTATATTTAGAAATCTTACCCTGCCGCATATGGAGTAAGATAACGCCTCCCAAAATTATCTCTGTCGCCTGGCTGCGGAGTAAGTGATGGTGGATGCACTGGTGTGGGCGAATCTGAAGCACCAGATGGAGTGCCTTCAAGCTGAAGATCCGACAACCCAATATATCCTGCAGAATCACTGTGCGAAGCTGCGTGACTGCTACAGGAGGGTACTGACGATGGTAGTACTCCAGATGGTCCAACGGTCATCCGATAGTACTGCGATGGCGGTGGCACGGTGGTAGGAGCAGAATGAGTCGGTGTAGACCCATTAAGTGGCCCCACATGCGTAGGAGTAGGAATCGAATTCTGAGACAACCTAGAATATGAGGGTCATGTTGTCGCGTCAGCAAATCGACCCTCAGATATATGAATACCTGTCGGTCGTCTATATGACGGAGGTTATTTTTTCTTTTTTGTTTTCGTAAGAACAACTTTTTCCTTACCTTTGTCACCTCTGCCTGACATCTAAATTATGTAAAGTTAATAAGTAGTTAGTTCCTACAAAATGAATATATAAGAAAACATTACAAGTAACTAATTTCAAGTTACTAATTCACATTTCAAATTGCTCCAACAACACGAGCTAGAAAAGAATATTTTTATTACTATATAAATCATGGAAAAGTAAAAACAACAATCTTAAACAGTATATTACATATCAATCTTAAACAAGAAACATAAAGGTAAATATATAGTACAAAGCATAAAGACATGATCAATACATAATAAATACAACCTACACAAACTAATCCTCCTCTTCTGAAGACTCTCTACTAAACCATTCACCCTCTTCAGAAGTTTCCTCATCTCCTACCCACTCAACCTCTTCTTTCGCAATATTAACTTCTTTAAATATATTTTTTGGGTGATTCAGAGTATCCACTAAGTCAACATCCACTAGCTAGTGATCAATCTGCATTTCATTTTGATATGAAGTCTCCAGCATATTCTCAACTTCCACCTGTCCTATAGGCTTTGTTTTGATTACAGTCCACCAATCATACTTTTCACTGCGCAACGGATAAGGAGCATAATACACTTGTTTAGCATTTTGCGCTAGAACAAATGGATCGTAAACAGGATACGACCTATTGTGCTTCACTTCAATGATGTTATGCTCCTTATGTACTTTTGTGCCTCTTGTGCTTGGATCAAACCACTTACATCGAAAGAGGACAATTTTTTTTACTGGAAAACCAACATACTCCAGTTCTATAATCTCGTGTATGATGCCAAAATAATCAACATCATCATCACCCTTAACCCAAACACCACTATTGTTTGTTTTCCTTGTTCTGGAGTGTTGTTCGGTGGAAAATTTAAACCCATTTACTGTGTAATGGGACATTGCATAAGCTTCAACTGGACCTAAAGAAATATCTCTCAAGAGTTTATCGTATGCGGCTACATTTGGTGACTGGTGTACCTAAAAATATTATACATATATATATTATATAAATGTTAGTTGAGGAATGTGTAAATGTTTAAAATTAGTAGAAATATTAATACACTTACAAACCTCATATGTAAACCATGTTGCAAAGGATGCATACACTTGGTTTTTATGGAATTGAGTCTTAAATGAACTGAAGATCCAACATGCGAAACACAATTAGTTTCTTTAAGAGAATGAGTAAACAAATAAGACATGTTAAAATTTTAATCTCCTTACTTCAGAAAGGGCTCAACTTTCGGACAATTTAGCAAGACATACAAAGTTACTGATTTGCGCTCCGTGGGAGTGAGCTGGCAATGTATGGTCTTTTTAGCCTTACAACCAAATGGATTGAAAATCGATATCCGTTGTAAACGAGGCTCATTCACATCGTCCTAATGATGATTCGGTCGGTTTCTTGAACAAGCAACTTCATCATGAAAGTAGTATGAACAAAATTGAGACGTTTCTCTTGCAAGATATGCCTCAACTATAGAGCCTTCCATCCTATGTTTATTTTTGGGACCCCTTTTTAATTTTTCAATTGCCCTGCACAATCTTAAGATTAGATGTTTACTATATTTTAAAAAAATATGTATGAATTTAAATATGTTGCAATTGCTTATCGTTTGAATGGATACATCCACCTAGTTTAAACTGGACCGCCTAGCCGAGCTTCGTGCACAAGGTGAATGGAAAGATGTTCCATCACATCGAAGAACGTTGGCGGAAAAATCTTCTCCAGCTTGTTGGTGATAACAACAATATTACTTTCCATTCGCGCCAGATTTTTTTCTTTTAATGCGGTGGCACATAAGTCTTTAAAGAACAAACTGATCTCTGCTATTGGTTTCCATATGTTTTAGGTAAATCAATAAAAGCAATTGGAAGTAATTATTCCATGAAAATATGACAATCATGGCTTTTCATTCCATGCAAGATTCCTTATGCCATATCAACACTCTTTCCCAAATTTGAGGCATATCTATCGGGCATCTTCAAACTTTGGACCCACTTACATATTTGACGCTTTTGGTCCAACTTGAATGTAAAACTAGCCTTGGGCTTAAGAACATTTCCATTGGGACCTTCCTGTAAGTGTAATTCTCTACGTTTGCAATATTCTGGTAAGTCAAGTCTGGCCTTAGGATTATCCTTTGTTTTGTCGGTGACATCCATAACTGTGTTGAACAAGTTGTCAAAATAGTTCTTCTCAGTATGCATGACATCAACATTATTTCTAAGTAAATTATCTGACCAATATTCTAACTCCCAAAATATACTTTGCTTAGTCCAGTTACCGAAACGCCATATCCATCAAGCCTATGCAATGATTCCTCGCTGGCTTTAGGCAAATCCTGAACTATCTCCCAGATGGCATGACCAGACAGCCTTGGAGGTGGACCATCATATTTCCTTCTATTCCTTCTAAATACATTCTTGAGTCTCCTAAATTTATGATCAGGTGGCAAGAAACAACGATGACAATCAAACTATGATTTTTTTCCTACCATGTCTCAATGTGAAAGATTTGTTTTTTCCATGTAGTATGGACAAGCCAGCTTTCCAGCTGTCATCCACCCAGACAATATTAAATAAGCAGGAAAATCATTAACAGTCCACATTAGATATACACACATATTAAAATTCTGTTTAAGTGAGGTGTCCCGACTTTCAACCCCTTCATGCCATAAAATTTGAAGTTCATCAATCAAAGGTTGCAAATAGGCATCTATTCTGCTTTTTGGATTAGAATGGTCAGGAACAACACAATTCAGAAATATATAGGGACTAGTCATCAACATTTCAAGAGGAAAATTATAAGGGGTGATAAATACAGACCAACATGAATATGGCACAATACCAACTGAAAAAAGGAGAGAAGCCATCTGCACATAATCCCAAATGAATATTTCGTGGCTCAGCTGTAAAATCTAGATAAGTTGCATCAAAATGCTTCCAAGCCTCTCCATCAGATGGATGACACATAACACCAGTGGGCCTTCAATTTTCACTGTGCTATCTCATATGAGGAGCTGAGCTGCTTGAATCATACAACCTCTTCAACCTTGGTATTAGAGGTAAATAATGCATTGACTTAAAAATAATTTGATTTCTACTAAAACCACGCTTATATCGAGGGTGCTGACAAAACTTACAGTACTCTAGGTTAACATCTTCATTAAAGTATAACATGCAATCATTTTCATAACAATCAATTCTAACCAAGGAGAGACCTAACTTTGATACCAATCTTTTTGCCTTATAGAAAGAATCAGGAACATCCAAGTCGGGGTCAACTAATTCTTTAATAAGGTCTATCATTGAGTCCATTTCTCTTTCAACAATATTCCAATCAGATTTAATACTTAATAATCTAATCGCAACAGACAAACGAGAGTGCGAACACTCGTCAAACAAAGGATGACTAGCAACATGCAATTTTTCATAGAATTTGCCTGCTACGCTATTAGGAACATTTTCGACATTTTCCCTAAAGTCGTCCCCGTATTACATGCCAAAAGCATCGTGCACCATTTCTGTCATCCTAGTATCTTGATATTCATTATGCCCTACAGACCTACTACTTTCTCCAACAACAAAGTTATTTCGCGCAACATTACCATAAATACCACGCAATCTTAAAAAGTTCTCGTGAAACCCCTTTCTAGAAAGATATTCCCTTACATCTTCTTCATTTACAAGATTTATACCATCACATCTAACATAAGGACAACGAATAGCCCGAAAATGGGTCCAAACATCAAGTGTCTTAGCATGTTCAATAAATCGTTCGACACCTTCAACAAATTTCTCCCTAATACCCATTCTATTATCATTGTTCCGGTGATATATCCAGCTATAATCAGGTTCCATCTACACAATCAATCAGATTTAACTAATTAGATCAAGTCACAAAAATTCAATTATCACCAAACATAACCACATTCAAAACAAAAAAACACCTCTAAAGTCCCTACACTTAACAATTTTCAACCTACCAACTCACCAAACATAATCACTTTCAAAACAAAAAACACCTTTAAAGTCCCTACACTTAATTATTTTCAACCTACCAACTCACCAAACATAACCATTTTCAAAAAAAAAAACACATTTAAAGTCCCTAAACTTAACCATTTTCAACCTACCAAGTCACCAAACATAACCACTTTCAAAACAAAAAAACACCTTTAAAGTCCCTACACTTAATCATTTTCAACCTACCAACTCACCAAACATAACCATTTTCAAAATAAAAAATTTTCTTTAAAGTCCCTACACTTAACCATTTTCAAGTAACTAAGTATCAAAATAAAATCACATTCAAAACAAAAAATCTCCTTTAAAGTCCCTACACTTAACCATTTTCAAGTGACTAAGTATCAAAATCAAACCACATTCAAAATAAAAAAACACCTTTAAAGTCCCTACACTTAACCATTTTCAAGTGACTAAGTATCAAAACAAAACCACATTCAAAATAAAAAATTCCCTTTAAAGTCCCTACACTTAACCATTTTTAAGTGACTAAGTATCAAAACAAAACCACATTCAAAATAAAAAATCCCCTTTAAAGTCCCTACACTTAACCATTTTCAAGTGACTAAGTCACCAACTAAACCACATTCAAAATAAAAAATCCCCTTTAAAGTCCCTACACTTAACCATTTTCAAGTGACTAAGTGACCAACCAAATCACATTCAAAACACAAAAATCCCCTTTAAAGTCCCTACACTTAACCATTTTCAAGTAACTAAGTCACTAACTAAACCACATTCAAAACACAAAATCCCCTTTAAAGTCCCTACACTTAACCATTTTCAAGTAACAAAGTCACTAACCAAACCACATTCAAAACACAAAATCCCCTTTAAAGTCCCTACACTTAACCATTTTCAAGTAACTAAGTCACCAACCAAACCACATTCAAAACAAAAAAACACCTATAAAGTCCCTACACTTAACCATTTTCAAGTGATTAAGTATCAAAATAAAACCACATTCAAAACAAAAAATTCCCCTTAAAGGTCCTACACTTAACCATTTTCAAGTAACTAAGTATCAAAACAAAACCACATTCAAAATACAAAATCTCCTTTAAAGTCGCTACACTTAACCATTTTCAAGTAACTAAGTCACCAACCAAACTACATTCAAAACAAAAAATCCCTTTTAAAGTCCCCACACTTAACCATTTTCAAGTAACTAAGTCACCAACCAAACCACATTCAAAACAAAAAATCCCCTTTAAAGTCCCTACACTTAACTGTTTTCAAGTAACTAAGTCACCAACCAAACCACATTTAAAATACAAAATCCCCTTTAAAGTCCCTACACTTAACCATTTTTCAAGTAACTAAGTCACCAATCAAACCACATTCAAAATAAAAAAACTCCTTTAAAGTCTTTACACTTAACCATTTTCAAGTGACTAAGTATCAAAACCAAACCACATTCAAAACAAGCAACAACAAGACCAACAAGATGTCAACAACAATGCTAGTGAATCAAACAAGGCCACACACGACTTCACTAGACTTCAATATGAACAATAACAAGAAGATAACAACTTACCTTTGTTTGGCCTATAAATTAAAGTGAAAGAGATAAGCGGTCACCGAAAAAAATAGCAAAGCAATCCTTACACCGTTTTCGAAATCTGTCAAATAGTAAAATTATTACAAAAAATGATCTTTAGCATAAATTATTACAATAATTTAGTAAAGAAATAGGAATAAGATTTCTCCCCAAAAAAAAATTAAATAATTAATGAGTAAAATGGAGAAATAAGTGTCAAGACTAACCAAAATTTTGCTAATTCAAAATCAAATTAATGTAGGAACAAGCCTAAAATTAGCTAATTCAATCTCAAATTCCAAAAATTAGATAAAATCTAGCTAAATAAAATAAATACCCAAACCCTAGAACTCAAACCACAACCAATTGACGAAATTAACACTAAGATATTTCTATGTAGACCTTTAACATTTCTAGATAATAAAAAATGAGTTTGTGGATACTAAAATAAGCTAAATTTAGTTAATGAGTTGTAGTTAAATGTTACCTTGCCCAAAATTGAAAGTTAGGATGGAATAATTTCTTGAAAATTTGATTAAAGCCAAAAAGAATCCAAAAAGTTGAGTAGAAACTTCCTTGAAAGAGAAAGAACAATGGAGATTGGAGGGTTTAATGTTAAACTTCAACAACATACGCGTGTTTACATTGACCCAAAATAGAATATCTACTTCCTCAATAGTATGATATATATCAACGTATCATTCAAACTATTTTGATATATAGATCCAGTTATCTAGCTTTCGATTACTACATACGTCACTACACGAGATATACGTATATATATACATATATTCAATTGTCTATCAACTTTCACATATGTACTATAAACATCACATACATGATTTTACTACCCCATAATAATATACGCCGTATTTCACAAATACTGAGATGAATTATAGATTACATTATCTTATGTCGTTAATATACCTTCACTGTATAATATGTATATACTATATATATATATATATATATATACATACACACACATATACACACTATCGACTATATCAAATTCTAAATACGTACTATATATATCACAAACATTCACAAGTATATTATCCAATAATATAATGCGATGTGTTTCTTATACATACTCAGATGAGTGATCGATTAATTATATTTGATTAGCTTAATATACTAGGTTTTGACTACATCATTCATCAATCGATCACTACATGATATATATATATATATATATATATATATATATATATATATATATAAAGATATTTATATATATGAACTCTTGAATGCGTACTATATATATCACATCCACAAGTATATTACCTTATAATAGAACACGTTCACTATATTCTGATGAATTATCGGTTATATATTACATTATTATGACTGGAATAGTAACATAATATCATTATCTCAACGGTATGATAACATAATATCATTATCTCAACGGTATGATATATATATACACACACACACACATATTCATTATACAAAGATTATGCATGTTTAACGTCATTGAACGTATATATGAAGGAAAATATTTATTTTCTCTATTGAAACATAAGTAAAAGATAAAGATTATGTTTAACGTAATTTGTTTATTTGATATATTTTTTAGTGTAATTTTTTCACAAAATTTAAGAATGATTGATTTTTATTATTATTATACTGGTTATCGACTACGTGTGATCAGTGTAATTTTAAAAAATTATATATATATATATATATATATATATTTGATTACATATATATAATTATTGGTTACTAAAAATTATTTACTTTTTAATTTTTTTAGTTCAAAAATCGACCACAAGTGGTCGGTTTTTTTAAATTATTTTTTTTTTAAATTAAAAACCGACCACTAGTGGTTGTTTTTTTAAAAATAAATTAATTTTTTTAAAAAAAATCGACCACAAGTGGTCGGTTTTTAAAAATATTTTTCAATTATGTTTTTTTTTTAAAAATCGACCACTAGTGGTCGGTTTTGTTATTTTTTTAATTTTTATTTGTAAAATAAATAATAATTAATATAAAAAATATTGAAATAATTATTTTTATTTTTTAAAATATAAAACCGATCACATGTGGTCACTTTTTAAAAAATAAAATAAAAAATCGACCACTTGTGTTAGTTTTTTTATGGTCATTTTTTCAGTTTTTTTTAGTAGTGTAATAGAGTCGTTATATACGCCAGGTGGATGAAAGATTCTATGATCAAACACGACTAGAAGTGTTTGTAGACAACTATTTATTCTAGTCAACATCTAGTGTATTTCACTACCTATCGGGTGATAGTCCAGGTAGGAGCTTCACACTCTCAATAGTTCATGTGCGTAACTCTAAAAAGTGAAAAAAGTTTAGATGTGTTTTTGACTCTTATCTTTGTCAAAAAATGTTTAGCCCAATTTATTCTTACTTATACCTTATTTCATAATATTTTCTTCAATAAATAATTTAATTGATTCTAACTAATATAATAATGTCTGTGTTTTTAATTAATCTCTCGTAATATATATATATATATATATATATATATATATATATATATTAGAATATAATTTGGTTAATATTTTCGATTGGCTTTTGAAAAAAAATTAGGTGACTTGATTAAACATTTTGAGCTGCTCTCATTTTTCTTTTCTATTATATAGAAGAGGTGGTTTCGACCACCTCTTCTGCAATTACCAAAAAACCCCTTCACTCTCATTTAATTACATACCATGTCTCAATATATAATAATTTCATTGTTTCATCATAATGGTTTAAATATTTAATATATTCTATTAATTTATATTAATTAACTATAACTACATATTGAAAGTAATTTTTTATTTATTTATTTAATTGGCTATCATGTTCAAAACTAATTTGTTAGCACGAATCACAATAATTAACAACTTAAAATTTTTAAAAGACATATAGAAATTTTATTGACTCTCATTATTTTAGCAATGCCACATAATTTGAGATAAAATAAAAAATACTGGAAATCATAATAATTAACAACTTAAAATGTTTAAAAGATATATAAAAATTTTAGTTGATTCTCAAAATTGTATCGAAGCCACATAAATTGGGACACAAGGAGTAAATATATTATTTTATAATTACGTAAAAATTATTATAAATCACAATAATTAACAAGTTAAAATACTTTTTTAAAAATAGATAAAAGTTCTATTCAACTCTCAAAATTTTATCGGTGCACCATAAATCATGAAAAAATAAAAAATTATCTTAATTAATTGCAACTAAATATTTAAAGTAAAGCAATTTTATTATTTTAATTGACTTTTTTTATAGAAAATTAATCTTTTTATTTATTTATTTATTTTAGTAAATTTAAATTTAAAAATTATTTTTTTCTTATATAGAAATACTAATATTTAAACTTAACTTTAAATTTTTAAAGTACAAAATTAATAAATTTAATTTAATAAAATAAATTTCTAATGAATATTTTCTTAGAATTTGTGTTGGGTCAATATGTATCAAGTTAAAAAGGAATAAACAAAAATATATAGTAAAATTTTATTATTGTGAAAGATAAATATAATGCACTATCCAATAATGTTGAATAATATCATATTTTGCATATGAAAATATAGCATCCCGTATTTAATTAATATACTATTTTGGTGAATTATCAATGATTACTATTAGATATGATAAAATTATATTAATTTTTATAGTAATAACATAATCAATCGCTCTTAATTAATTATTATGAGTCATCTAGGCATTAAGAAAATAAATAATATTTAATAAAAAATAGAATAGACATAAAATGCAAAATTAACTCTTAATGTTTTAAATTAAATTTTCATTTTTTGAATGATGATTTTACTATATCACTCCTTATTATAAGTCATTTATGTATTAGAAAAATTAGAATAACAAAATGATATGTCAACATAAAATATTTGATTGACTATCAAAATTATATTAGTGTCACATAAATTGGGACAGGACAGAAAAAGATATAAAACAACATATATTACTTGAAAATGAAATAAAAAGTACTGTAAATAACAATAATTAATAATTTTTTTAAAAAAAATTGACTGATTTCTGCTGCTTCAACCGTGATTTTAATGTATCACCTGCAATTAATTATCATAAGTCACTTATGTATTGAAAAATTAATAATATTGAATCCACGATTTTACTATATATATATATATATACTATGAATAAAAATTTTCATGATATTTTTAAAAAAAAAAAAAAATTACTAAATATACTCAAAGGGCAAAAGAGTAAAAACACACAAGAGATAAATGTAGAGAAATCAAGAAGCACCAAATGGATTATTAACATTTGTAACATTCAACACATTTCTAAATGTTTCCAAATTCTTCTTCAATCAACACATACACATAATAAAAATAATAATTAATAAATAATAATAATTACATTTTACTATATCATCCCTAATTAATTATTATGGTCATTTAAGCATTGTACCACATAAGTTGAAATAGAAAAAGTATTATAAATCATAATGATAAAAAAATTAAATTATTTAAAAACATATAATTGACTATCATCGACACAAAACTCTAGACAAGGAGAGTAGCATATATTATTCAAAAATTACATAAAAAGTATTATAAATTACAATAGTTAACAATTTAAAATATCTAAAAATAATTTAATATGTTATATATTTCAAAAAAAATTACATGAAAATACTAGAAATCACAATAATTAACAACTTAAAAGATTTAAAAGATATAAAATATTTGGTTGACTCTTAAAATTATATTAGTGTCACTAAAATTGGAATAGAAAAAAAGTATTATAAATCACAATAATTAAAAACTTAAATTATTTTTAAAATATAATTGACTATCAATGCCACAAAAATTTGGACAACAAAAGTAACGTATATTAATTTAAAAATTACATAAAAAATATCATAAATTATAATAGTTAACAATTTAAATTATCTAAATACATATTAAAATAACATATGTTGAACTCATGCTAGATTTCGGATGAATCCTAGAAAACATATGCAATCTTTTTATTAAAAATTTTATTTAAATATATCAAGATTGAAAAGATAAATAAATATCTTAATGTTGGGCCCATGCTGACACGGGCCATGCTCCTCTAGCATATTACAAAATTAAACTTTTTTTAAATAAATAATCATCCTATAACTCAACAATTAATAAAGAAAAAGTAATCCAAGAACAATAGAGGTATTGTGCATTTTAATGAAGGACATAATCATTGATTTAGTGGTGTTTGTAGACTTCCTCCTTTTTAATGGTACTCGTAGTAATTTTTATTTTACGCGATTAATGCATAAATAGCATATATGAATTTCAAGAATAGCGAGCTTCATTGGCCATATCGCACATAAAATAGACTCATAATTTTTTTGTTGAAGACTATAGTTAGTCCATTATATTCTCAGACCAAATTTAAGGAATCATAAGTGAAGGGTAAAAAGCATCATCATAGTAGTTGTTTTTGCGTTAAAAATCATTATCATAGTAGTTGTTTTTGCGTTGAAAAGCATCATCATAGTAGTTGTTTTTGCGTTGAAAAGCATCATCATAGTAGTTGTTTTTGCGTTAAAAAGCATCATCATAGTAATACTCTCTGTTAACTTTTACTGTTTAATATACAAAAAATATATTTATTTTTACTTATCACTTTAAGCATAACATATTAGGAAAAAAATAATTTTTTTTACATGTTTTACCTTTAACATTAAAAACTTATTCTCCAATCATTTTTCAATACCGATGAAACATTAATTAATATGGATATTTTAGTAAAATAGACTCATAATTTTTTTGTTGAAGACTATAGTTAGTCCATTATATTCTAAAACCAAATTTAAGAAATCACAGGTGGAGGGTAAAAGGTGTCATCATAGTAGTTGTTTTTGCGTTAAAAAGTATCATCATAGTAATACTCTCTCCCTTCAATTTTACTGTTCATTATATAAAAAATATATTCATTTTTACTAATCACTTTCAGCATAACATATTAAGAGATTTTTTTTTTTTTTCATGTTTTACCCTTAACATTAAAAATTAATTCTTCAATCATTTTTCAATACCGACTAAACATTAATTAAAATGAATATTTTAGTAAAATCATATCAATCATTATTTCTTAGTGGTATGCAAAAATCAATTAGCCAAGTGAATGGAGGGAATACCTGTTTTTGCCTGGTCATTTTATTTAAAGGCAACAATTATTTTTGATAAACAACAATTTTTAAGTAAGAGAATAAATTTAATCATGAGTACGATACGTATAACAGAAATCATATCATAAGATATTTTCACCTTATTGTCGAATAATGGAAGACCACACATACATGTATACGTAATTTTAACATTTAAAAATTAATATGGAAAACGGACCTAATTAAGCGAGAATAACTAATTCTTCTTTGTAAGTATCGATCTTTTAATGATGTAAGTTGGGCAACTCTTATATACCTGGATAAAGTTAAAGGCAAATACAAGAAAAATACTAAGTAGAAAGGATTTAAATAAATAAGTAAAATTTGGATTATAAATTGGTAACGTTATATATAACATGTCAATCCTTAAAATTTATATAACAATTTTTTATTCTTAACACTGTGTTACCAAAGCAAGCACATTCACAATTAATCAACCTTAAGTACTCAATGATAGAAAATTTTAGGTCATTATATTCTTGCAACCTCAGTTTCCGAACCAAAAGAAAAAAAGTGTAAACTTTTTATTTTCATTGCCATGCCAATAAAGAAGAGTAAAGCCAGTGACAACAGACAATATTACAATATAGCAGTGGATAACAGAAATGGCCAGGCTATAACCTTATAAGAAGATCATGTACTTCTAACAGAGACCACCCTAACATTCAAATGTTAAACATTCTTACTTATAGAGAAATATTTTGTGTCGCAGGCTTTGAACTTCGGACTTGGTTACAGAATAAATGTGAAAATTTTAGTCTCACCCTTCCAGTGAAGACAGATTTTGTGATGAATGGTTACAACTTTTGATGAAAGGGTTTGAGCGCACATTTGTAATTTTATATAAATATAATATAAGGTTTTGCATGAATGGTTGTGACTTTTGATGCATGGATATAAACGGTTGCAGGTTGTCCAATTTTATAGAAATAAAATATTTAGAAAGGATAGTTTAATAGTTTTACTTTAGGTTTTTTGAGTTGGTGCTTTTTAAGATAGTATAGATATAGATTCAATTTCTATTTTAAAGATCACGAATATCACCATGATATTTTCCTTAAATTTGAGATAAGTATTAATACTAGTATAGATATAGATTCAACTTCTATTTTAAAGATCACGAATATCACCATGATATTTTCTATTTTAAAGATCATGAATATCACCATGATATTTTTCTTAAATTTGAGGTAAGTATTAATACATTTAGTTATAACTAGCCTAATCGTACGTGTCTCGTACGTGTAACATTTGATTATTTAAAATTAGATATTTTATTTATTGCGGAGATTTTTAATAAAATGTAAAAGTTCAAATCACTTTTCAAATTCCTTTACACTTGGTTGATGGATTATTACTTTTGTGTTTATCATATAATACCTCTTTCCCTTGTTGCCATGGGACACATCAATTTGAACCATATTTATGTTACGATTTTTTTTATTTTTTTTTATATTCAAAATATTTCCTTATTTTTAAAGACAAATTTTTACAAAATCATTGATTACATTCTTATTACGTACTTAAATTTTTTTAAAATCTGATAATTATTAAATTTTTCTTATTTTAACGGTTTTATATTTATTTCTAGATTTTTCAAATCGTCTTAAAATCAAATTTAGCTGATTTAAATTATTAAACTAATGAAAAAAAATTTAGTTGTCATTAATTTTGATGACTTCTAATAAGGAAAGAGTTTACAATAAATACATTTAATTATTTTTCAACGCATAAATTAGGGAAAAAAATAGTAAAATTATGATGACTTCTAATAAGGAAAAGTTTTATCATAAATATATTTAATTAATTTTCAACTCTTAAATATTAGAAAAAATAGTGAAAAGACGATTTTGTCTAAAGTAAAAACTTTTAATGAAGGGCAAAAAGTTCAAACAATATTTCTAAGGCCCTTCACACTTTTAATATATTATAGATTATAGATATAGTTAATAGATATAGATTATAGATTTTATCACACAAGATGAGGTAGCTACTTTGGAGCGAAGATATCATCTGTGACTCTCGCATTTGATATATTGATTGATTATGGTGGTTCAAAGAATCAAGTGGAATGTTTCTCAATGACAACCTTTATTAAATTAGGTGAGCTTACTATAATTATCCTCGTAGTAATTTTTAAAATTTTATATGTTTTGATCATTTTATCCTATCTCATTATTGCTTTATATTGTTTATGAATTGCAAAAATAATTGGCATGGTTCCCGATTGAAGTGATTTATATGAGTTTGTGATTTTGAATATCCTTCATAGCGGTTAGTTTGATTTTAGCCAATATTTTATGGTGCAAGCTTCGGCTGATGATTTGTACAGTTTCATTAGATCTGAAATGTCGATTTTGTGTTAGTACCATAGCTAGTTCGGGCTCCGAACCTTTGTTTTGCATTTTAACCTCTTAAATGAAAACTAGTTAAATTTGACTTAGGGGGGAGTCCCAGAGGCTAATTTATTGTAAATGATCTCTTTTAAAAATCTTATGATTTCATTGAGTTCGAAACATCAAATTTATCCTAGTAGCACTATTAGTTTGTTTCTCTAGAGCCCCAAACGAATCTGGAGGGTCCATTCGAAGAATATTTAGACTTAGAATGTTGTTGATGTTGTTGTTTCTACTGCAGCTAACTTACCTTTGCATTCACGGAACCCTGACTATATATGTGGAGAAGAAAAATATTAGTCACTGTGAATATAATGGTGGGACCACATTCACGAAGAGTGGCCTTATTTATTCATCACGATCGCGGGGTCTTGATCGCGTTCGCGGATGGTTTGATGATCTTGGTTTGTGTCTGCCTTCATCGTGTTCACAAAGGTATAACTATAAACACGGGATCAGGTCAGGTTGTCTTTCGAGATTGCGACATGAAGCTTGCATTCGTGAAGGAATTTTTCTACCTGGAGAGATTCAAATCTTTTCTCGATCCAATATACATTTTCCCCATTTTTAGACCTTGAGAACTCGGGTTAGGGTGATTTCAAAGGGGCATTTATGATTTCTTCTGTGGGTATATTTCTAAACCTTGTATTGCTATTTTTCATTAATTTCTTTACAAATTCACTTTCAAATCCCTGATTTTAAATATTTTGGAAGGGTTTGCCAGATAAATCACATAATGAGTTTTCGATGATTTAAAGCTAGATTTTAACTCATTTTTTTCTTGGATTTTTAGATTTAGACTCCTTTCAATATGAAAAACATAATTTTTAAATAAAATTTTAATTTTACTCATGTATTTTAAAAAATATTTTTTGAAGTGATTTTTTATCCGAAATTAAAATATATTGATATGGGTATTGATGACTTGTAAATGTCATATTTGATTATATTGGACATGTTTGAAGATGATTTGAGGGAGTAGAGCTTCTGATTGAAGCTTCAGACAATGTTTTGGCTTGTGGGTTTTGTTTAAGACAAGTTGAGATGTACCTTAACTTTTTTTTAAAGTGTTTATGTGTTGTATGCTTGTTTGCTTGTGTATTGTGGATCACCTAGGGTTTGAAAGTCCCGCTTAAATAAAATGGCAAGCATCTCCATGAGTATCAAAGTATTTTGACAGATAGTAATTATATAATTGCTTACTTTACTTAGTCTTGCTACTTGAGGACATTCTTCGAATAGATTATAGTAATTAATAGTGGATACCTAACTTAGATCCTAAATCTTGTTTAATGGACTTTGATGTAATGATTGGGGCTTAGTGACCTTTTATGAGATAATTATGCTATTACTGTTAATTGTTGAAATGATTGAGGTTTAGAAAATACTTAGAGTATAAATAGACTTATAATAGTTGATTCGATTATCAAGATTTAATATCTTTTATTAAGTCATATTGCTAACTAACATAGTTCTCATTTTAGTTATTTAGTCTAATGATGTCACATTTGGAAAGATGAGATTTATGGTATTATCTAGGTTGGGCAAATTTCGCTATATATTATTGTTTGAATTGATCACTATTTCCATACTGCCCATGTAGAGACTTATGTGAATATTATTATTGACTTGAGAGATCATTATTATTGTTATGCTCAAGTGGGGACTTAAATTGATATTACTGATCTTATTTGGGCATTAATTGCCTTAGTACTATCATAACACTCAGATGGGGGCTTAACTTGACATTATAGGCCTTATTTTGCATTGAATTGCCTTATCATTAATTATCATGATGCTTGAGTGAGGGACTTTAACTTAAATGATACTATTGATATTTTACATGACTATTTATTTTAGTGGTGTCATGCAAAAACTTATATAATGATTTATTATGACATTGAGTTAATTCGACACTCATTTATATATGTATTGAATTAATTATTATCTTCATACTAATTGGTTATGAGTGTTACATTCTCATTTCAACTATACATATTCATAAGATTGATACCACTGAGAAATACTAATTTTATAAGAAAATTAAACACTTTATAAAATGCTTATATCGAGGAATGTGCCGGTGGGGTTGACTGAGAACTACTTAGTTTGTAAAAAATGAGACACTTTGTAAAATGTCTATACTGGGGATGTGCCGATAAGGTTGGTTGAGACATGAGATTGAGATTATAAAAGTATATGGGTTGTGAACTCTCTACGGATCCTATCCTGAAGTACTAAGGCTTGGACAGTGTATACAAAATATCCTATCATTATCACTACATTGCATTGCATTGCATTTCCTTAGTATGTTTTGATATTGTGTTTGAGTAATTATTTTTCTATTGAATTACCAAGATTAAATTTTTTTATCATATTGTGTATTTTGTATTCATTTCACTACATTACATCATATTATACTATCTCTTGGCTGGTTTTGAAAATTGAGATACTTATGAGACATGGGGTATGACTGTAGCTTGGTTAGTGAGACTTGTAGTGTCGCACCTATTGATAGCATAATATACACATAATTATAGACTCTCACCACTTTCCCAAATTATTGGTTGAGCATGATAATTGAGCATGATATAATGTGTTAGTGAATCTCTCTTATAAATGACCTCGTTTTATGTGATGATCATAAAAATGACTAAGTGTTGACTGACCTGAATTATTTTGCCTATTGTGTATATTAATATTTCTATGCCAGTTGTGTTGGGATATCTTGTTAGGACGATATGGTGTAATTGTTGGTTGTAGATTGGATTGGGGAAAACTTGGGTAGTTAGGTTGGTGGATCTCGCCATCGCTTTGAATTAGGATCAGTTATCGACGATACTTGTTGAGTACACGTGTTTCACTCATTTGTTTTTTTCTTTTTCTTATTTTCATCACCCCGTACTTATATTGGTTCGAGTAGTAGATCATAGATTGTGTTCCTTCAGTGTTGACATTGCGGAGATCGAGGTAGTAGCAAATGCTTGAGCTTACCCAAATATCTTTTTATTTATCTTTTGCTTTATTTGCATTTAAGATACTTTAGTTTTATGGTATCATTCTATATTAGTGACAACTAGATCTGGGATGTATCTTTAAAGTTATTGTTTCATCTTTTAATATTTTGAGATTATTCTATTCTTCTTCTTCCGATTTTAATTTATTTAATTATTTGAGCCTTGAACTGGAATAGACTTACCTGTATCGGAGGGTGTGACAGGTTCCATCACACGCTCTATTTGAGTTGTGACACTTACTATCAATATTTTTATGAAGAAATTCATCTAATAAACTATTAAAAGAAATGTGTTATTTATACCAAATATTAATATGATTGATTTTTTTCTTCTTATATAACAACAAAATATCATTTTCTATGTAGTGAACAGAATTGAAATTGACATTTACTTTTATATGCTTGAATATAATAGATGGTAAAAGATCAATGAGTTGTGATTTAGTGTACGCATCTGCATGGCCATTTTGTGTCATGATTAAATCATCATGGGTGACACCTACACTAACCCACCGGTGGGAGAACCATCTAATCCAAATTTATAAACAAAAACATCAATCTTTAATAATAGATAATAGTTAATCCTTCAACACTATTGCAAAAATGTAACAATCATTATGGTCATTTTTTAAGTTTTTTTTTCTTCATATTTTGACCATGTTGTCTTTCTCCGTAATTGTTTTTTTTATCATTTATGAATTTAGAAGATCATTTTTAGTCTAGTAGCATAGTCAATTTGTGTTCACAGAATTTCAAATAAATTATAAGGGTTCAATTAGGAATTCTTTATTTGAAATTGACTGCTGGATTGTTGTCTTCTGGTGTAGCCAAAATTCTTTTTCTCCTTTGCAAAGCAGAAAAAGGTATCACTTCTTTGCAAAGAAAAAAGAGGTATCACGTTCATAAAGAAAGACTTTAGTTGATCTTCGCATTAACATGCGAGTGTGAGACCCCATAAAAGTTCTAGTTCAATTCAGTCCCATATAACTTGTAATAAGGGGTCCCAGACTTAGAAAATAATTCAGCTAAGTGTTAAGATTTAGAATTATTTTTAGCCTTCGTAATTGGATGATCTTATTTTTTATCCTTACGGCCTTAGAATGTCGATTTTTAAATAGTTCATGATCAGGGATGTCAATAAGTCATCTTAGGTGATTTTGGAATTTTCGGACATCATTTGGGTCATGTTTGGATGACCAAAACAGCAAGTCAATGCGATCTCGACGCGTTGGCTATCGCGTCGACAACATCAACGCGATGCGTCAGCAATCGCGTCGACACCATCGACGTGAAGCGGCACCTGCCGCGTCACTGGGCATATTTTGATCATTTAATTACAACTTTCCAAGGGCATTTAGGTCCTTTTTCCCTCACCCAATTCAGCCAAAACACGAAATTAAGCTTCCAAAAGGGCAAAATACATTCATTCTTCTCAAAACCTCTCAAGAACAAAACCCTAGGTTTATTAAATTCAAGTCCAAGTCTTAAGAATTCGCCAACAATTCCCACGAATTCAACAATCAAGGTATGTTAGGTGTTCATCCTTGTGTCTCCTTCCACCCTTGGAGTTCAAGAACCCTTTTTAAAACTTAAATTAAGATTCTCATGTTATAAATTGAATTATGCTCATGTTTGTGTTGTTGTATGGGTTTCAAGTTAAGATCTTTTATGAGTTCCATGAAATTTAGTTAGCATGTGCGTTGAATTATGAATCTCTCATGTCAAAACCTTTAAATTTGTAAGTTGCATGTTGTAGTTATGATGCCCTATGTGGTTAGTTTTCATGTATAACAATCACGCTCCCTAAGTGTTTGATAAAATATTCATATGAGTAAATTATGCATGGTAATCTATTGTTGTGTTGCTAATGTTGTGATATTAGTTTATCAATTATGCTATCGAGTCCTGGGGTATTTTTTACCCCAAATCTAGCTGTTTACTTAGTTGTAGTAGTTATAGAATAGTCCCAGTAAAGGTTAAGAACCATAGTACTCAGTCAGTTGACAGAACTCAGTGAACTCATTCCAGTTCAGTTAGTCAATACGATCAGGGTTAGTTCAGTCAAGCTTAGTACAGTCTAGTGATCAATGTCTTTCCGTTCGGAGTAGGATTCATCACTGAGCGAACCTAGGGTTGGGGGCGTTCCTGCCAGTTAGGGTTTTACCCTTAGTAGCAATCTGTGAGTTATAAAATTACATAGCTAGCATAGGGTAAGTCGTTCTCCTGCCAGACTAAGGTTGACACAATCATATATATACTTCATGAGTCTTCCTATCAGATTAGGTTTGACACAACATTGTTAGTATCCCGTGGCAAGGTGATAACACCCATCCAACTGGGGTCACAGGTTAGACCCCCAATCAGTCTATATCGAGGTATGTCGGTTAGATAAACACTCTCACAGTTATAATTTCAGTCTCAGTATTCAGTAAAGAACTCAGTCAGTTCTACAGAACCGTGGCTATCAGTTACTCAACCATCAGAATTCAGTACTCAGTTTTAGTATAATCTCAGATACACGATGTATACCTATATGCGCAGTATTGCATGTTCAGTATGATCAGTAGTTACAGTTTTGCATGTACTCTCATCCAGTTATTTCATGATGTTCATTCATTCAGTTGTCATCTCATGCATATGAACCCACGTATATCAGTCTTACCTTACTTAGTATACCAGTACATTCCATGTACTGATCACATACTTTTTTTTGCTCTATGATGTCTCATATCATAGGTTCGGACGCTCAGGTCCCTGACCGTACTTAGCAGCTCAGGCTATCAGCAACAGTTATAGTGGTGAGTCCTCATATTTTGAGAACAGAGTTTATCTATTTCAGCATTCGAGTAGTTCAGTAGTTATTTCAGTCGGAGTTAATTAGGGGTTTGTCCCATCAACTCTATATTCAGGCAGTTAGAGGCTCTCAGGCTAGCATAGTCAGTTATTCAATTTTCAGATGTTATTATCAGTTATACTCGGTCATTATTTCAGTATTTTGAGAACCTTATGGCATTTTTAGATTTCTTCTGCATATATATTCCCGTATTATATTCAGTACTCACAGCAGGTACCAGTCATGGGTTAGCTTATGGTCCTTCGAGGTCGTAAGCACCGTGTGACTCCCAGGGTGTACTCTCGGAGCATTACAAACTTTGGTATTAGAGCCTAAGGTTCTAAAGAGTCCTAGGGATTCTGAAAGCCACGTCAAATAGAGTCTTATACATGGGTATGTAGCGCGCCACACTTATGGATAAGAGGCTATGAGGCATTTTAAAGAAAAGTTCCCTTCTTTCAGTGTTCATATCGTGCGAGTGAGCATGAGATCAAGTTAAACTCTCTGTATAATCCAAATTTCCTTTCATTTATAGAACATTCCTCCTAGAAAGACCAACGGAAGAAGAACTGGGAACCAGCCAGCACCTCCGCCCGTTCAGGAAGATCCTCTGAATGAGCACGTTTCTCACGCAAAATTCAGAGCAGCTTTCACCACTTTAGCCCATTCTGTGGCAGCTCAGAATGTTTGACCAGCTATTGTTCAGGCCAACCCAGTGTCCAATACTACTGCAACTAGAATTTAGGAATTCGTCCAAATGAACCCTCCTTTATTTTTAGGGTCCAAGTCCGAAGAGGACCCACAGGAATTCCTTGACATGGTGCAGAAGGTAACAAACATTATGGGGGTAACTGCTAGTGAAAGTACTGATTTAGCTGCCTATCAGTTGCAGGATGTGGCTCAGACATGGTTTAAGCAGTGGAAGGTAGATATGGGCACAATGTAGGGCCTATAGAATGAGAGGAGTTTGCTACTGCCTTTTTAGATAGTTTCTTTCCATTAGAGTTGAGAGAGGCTAAGGTGCTAGAGTTCATCAATCTGAAGTAGGGCAACATGAGTGTGAAAGAGTATCCCCTCAAGTTTACTCAGTTGGCAAGGTATGCTTCTCATGTGGTAGCAGATAGGAGGTCTAAGATGAGAAAGTTCATGTCTGGTGTGTCTAATAGTGTGGTCAAGGAATGTAGGACCACAATACTGATTAAGGAGATGGACTTGGCTAGGTTGATGGTCCATGCTCAGCAGATTGAGGAACAGAAGACTAAGGAGAAAGAGAGGGAGAACAAGAGGGCTAGAATAAGTAGCTTTAGTTTTGCTCAGCCTAAGTCATAAAGTGGTAATCGTCCTTAATTCTTCCCAAAATCTCAGTCCCATCTCCGTCCTCAGCCAATGCTCTGGAGCCTAAATTTAGAAATGGTAATAAGATAGGGCGCTAGGCTCTAAATCTCAGGGTAGTGTGAACAATGCCCGAACAAATCCTCTTTGTCAGACGTATGGAAGAAATCATCAGGGTGTCTACAGGGCTGACAGTGACGTGTGTTTTGGGTGTGGTAAGCCAGGTCATAGAATCAGAGAATATCCTCAGGTGGGTTTGCAGAGTCAGTATAACTGTCCCTCAGTTCAGTCCGGTCGCCCATCTCAGTAGGGTGCCGCTTCCAGTGCCACCAGTGGGCAGCGCCCAAATAGGCTCTATGCACTCCAGTCCTGACAGGATCAGTAAAGTTCTCCTGATGTGGTCACTGGTGAATTACAAGTTTACCATTTACATGATTATGCTTTGCTAGATCCAGGAGCTTCATTGTTCTTTGTAACTCCTTATATAGCTGTCAACTTCGGAGTCAGTCCTGTAATCCTAACAGATCCTTTCTCAGTCTTTACCTCAATGGGTAAATCTATCATAGCTCGTCGGGTATACAGGAACTGTTCGGTTGTGGTATCTAAGAAAGTTACTTCAGCAGACTTGGTAGAGTTAGAGATGATGGATTTTGACATCATTCTCAGCATGGATTGGCTCCATCCATGTTATGCCTCAGTTGATTGTAGAAACAGAGTTGTCTATATTCAGTTCCCAAATGAATCTATCCTAGAATGGAGGGGTAGTACCACAGTGCTTAAGGGTCAACTTATTTCATACATTAGAGTGAGAAAAATAATATCCAAGGGATGTGTCTATCATTTAGTACGAGTCAAAGACTCTAGTTTTGAGACTCCTAATATTGAGTCAGTTCCAGTCACAAGTGAATTTCTAGATGTGTTTCCCGAAGATCTCCCCGGAGTTCCTCCCAAAAGGGAGATTGACTTCGGAATAGACCTTTTTCTGATACTTGACCCATCTCTATTCCGTCATATAGAATGGATCCAGCTGAACTTAAAGAGTTGAAGGACCTCTTAGACAAAGGGTTCATCAAGCCCAACGTATCTCCTTGGGGTGCACCAGTTCTATTCGTGCAAAAAAAGACAGTTTTCTTAGAATGTATATAGACTACCGTCAATTGAACAAAGTCACCGTAAATAATAAGTACCCACTTCCTAGAATTGAGGACTTATTCAACTAATTTCAGGGTGCTAGTTACTTGTCTAAGATAGACCTCAGATCTTGCTATCATCAGCTCAAAGTCAGAGAATGTGACATTTTAAAAATAGCTTTTAGAACCCGATATGGTCACTTCGAGTTTCTAGTCTTGTCATTTGGTCTTACCAATACCCAACAGCTTTCATGGACTTGATGAACAACGTGTTCAAGCAGTGCTTGGACATATTCATCATAGTCTTCATCGATGACATTCTTGTCTACTCCCGCAGTGAAAATGACCATGCAGACCATCTCAGAATAGTATTGCAAACTCTCAGAGCCTATCAATTTTTTGCCAAATTTGGTAAATGCAAATTTTGGCTATGGTCAGTAGCTTTTATTGGTCACATAGTTTTCGGTGATAGCATTAGCGTTAATTCTTAAAAGATCGAAGCAGAGAGAAACTGGACCAAACCCATTATCAAGAGTTTCTTGGGTTTGGATGGCTATGACCAACGGTTTGTTGAAGTATTTTTGTCTATTGCATCCCCTATATCCAGATTGACTCAGAAGAAATTTAAATTTCAGTAGTCAGATTCTTATAAGAAGAGTTTTCAGGAGTTGAAGACTCAACTCACTACAGACCCAATTTGGACTTTGCCCGATGGTTCAAACGGATTTATTGTATATTGTGATGCTTTCAGAGTTGGCTTGGGGTGTGTTTTGATGTAGAGGGGTAAGGTTATAGCTTATGCCTCTAGACAACTTAAGCCCCATTAAAAGAATTATCCCACCCATGATCTTGAGTTAGCAGCTGTTGTATTTGCCTTAAAGATTTGGAGGTACTATTTGTATGGGGTGCATGTTAATATATTCACATACCACAAAAACCTGCAGTATGTGTTTTCGTAAAAAGACCTAAACTTGCGTTAGAGAAGGTGGTTAGAGTTGTTGAAAGACTATGACATGAGTTTTCTGTATCATCTGGGCAAGGCCAATGTAGTGGAAAATGCCCTAAGTAGGTTGTCCATGGGTAGTGTTGTTCACGTTGAGGATGGTAAGAAGAAGTTAGTTCAGGAAGTTCATCAGCTTGCCAGACTAGGTGTCCGTTTGGTTGATTCGGCTGATGAAACTTTTTGGGTGCAGAATAGTTCAGAGTCTTCTTTAGTTTTTTAGATGAAAGAAAAGAAGGACAGAGATCCCAGTTTAGTTAAGCTGAAAGAGTCAGTCAGAGATAAAAAAGTAGAGGTTTTCTTTCAAGGGGAAGATGGTGTATTTCCTTGCCAGGGTAGGCTATGTGTGCCATGTGTGCCATGTGTGGATGGCGTTAGACAATGAATTCTCGATGAAGCGTATGGTGCGCGTTACTCTATTCATACAAGGACCACTAAGATGTACCACAACTTGCAGAAAATCTATTAGTAGAGTGGGATAAAGAGAGATATTGCAGAGTTTGTAGATAGGTGATCCATGTATCAGCATCTTAAGATTGAACATCAGAATCCTAGTGGGTCTATGTAGGAGTTCAGTATTACCACTTGGAAGTGAGAGGAAGTGAACATAGATTTTGTGACAGGTTTGCCTCGTACTCGTCGACAACATAATTCGATTTGGGTCATTGTGGATAGGATGACCAAATCAACCCATTTTTTGCCAGTTCATACTTTTTATTCAGTCGAGGACTATGCCAGGCTCTATATCAGAGAGTTGGTTAGGTTACACGGTGTACCGTTGTCCATTATTTAAGATAGAGGTACGCAGTTCACCTCTCACTTTTGGAAAGCCTTCTAAAAGGTCTTGGTACCCAGATCCACCTCAGTATAGCCTTTCACCCTCAGACAGAAGGTTAAGCAGAAAGGACCATTCAGACTTTAAAAGATATATTGAGAGCGTGTGTCGTTGACCTTAATGGCAGTTGGGATGACAACTTACCTTTGATTGAGTCCGCATATAATAATAACTATCATTCCAGTATCCAGATGGCTCTATTTGAGGCTCTTCATGGGAGAAGATATAAATCTCCCATTGGTTGGTTTAAGGTAGGTGAGGCCGCGGTAATGGGGCCTGACTTGGTATTTGATGCCTTAGAGAAAGTATAGTTGATCGGGGAAAGACTTAATACAACCCAGAGCCGACAGAAATCTTAGGCAGATGTGAGAAGGAAAGATCTTAAATTTGAGATTGGTGATTATGTGTCACGCCCCAAAATCCCATCGGGCCGGACTGACACCCGAAGCCGAGAAGGCCTGGGAGAACCCGTTCAAATACCTGTACTTTCCCTTACATGTCACCAAAAATTTGGACAACACTTCGTTGCATATAGAAGGATCTAATTACCTGTATCAGCACAACACACAAAAATATATATATATAATACTTGGCTGTCGGGGCCACCACATATACAGATATAACATCACTATATAAACTTCCATGACTTTACCCTTCCTTATGTCTACAAAGCCTCTAGGATATACATGACATAACTAGGGTCGGGACAAACCCCCGCCCACACATGACTCCTGTACAATAACAAAACATAAGAAACCGACTCGGAAAGCTCCGAAGCAAACTGGAGCTCACCAACAATAGCTGTATGACCTGGCTCCTACTTGTGCGGTGTATGAGCTGAGGTACCTGTGCCTGCAGCATGAAATGCAGGTCCCCGTGGGGGACATCAGTACGAAATATGTACTGAGTATGTAAAGCTGTAGATAATCACATATGATATAGGAGCTCAATAGAAATCCGAAACAAGTGAATAAATCGTAATAGGAGTGGACCACACTTACTAGAACTTGTGACAACCTGTACATTGAATTTATTCAATCACTTTACCTTCGTTCTTAACATCTTTGTAATCATTACTGTACTGTACTGTGACCATTAGGATGCCTCCAGTACATATCAACTGGGGTCGACCCATGCTAGGCTTATGCCCCTGGGATACCACCCATAAACACGTAAATAGGGATCGACCCATGCTAGGCTTATGCCTCTGGGATACCACCCGATAAGAGAGAACTTCCATCACTTAGTTCAATTAATCTTTGAGATTGTTATTTTGGTCGCCACCACATTTTTGATACTTTGAAATAATGATACATCAATAGGAACCAAGTAATAGACCTTCTATACAATAACGATGTAATAAAAACTCATTGGTACATCAACAATGTGTTTCAGAATCATCAATATCACAACAATAAAATAGGAGCCTTTTGGTATATCAATGAAACATTTTGACACTTTATAGGATGGAAACAACTTCGTTGGTAGCGTAGAACAATACATGTTTTTGGACAACCTCGGGATCTTACTTAATGGACATTGGTGTTTTCATGCCAAAGAACATTGTTAGAGTATGCTTTACATACCTCGTCGTAGATTCGGATACCAATTCAACACAACTTCCCGCCTTTACAAATCACTTATCTACAATGAAATGTTTGGCATCTAGTATTAGCAACCCAACACCACAATTCTCTTCCATAATTCCATACAACCAATATTTGCATAGCATTCCAAAAACCAACTTGAACAATAGGTTTATGTGTGTGTGTATATATATATATATATATATATATATAATAATCATTTCAATACCACATCATCACACCAAATCCCTTCACAATTCAACATAATCCAACCATGCACAAGAATAATCCAACATCATTTCCAATCATCTTTCAACAACAATCAAATAACACACTTCTTATGCTTATATGCATATATATACATATCCATATAAATAACACCAATATAATTTACATCCTTACCATAAAATGGCCCTTTTGATTTCGAAGTCCTGTTGGCACAAATAAGGGGTGCTTCTCGAAGCCCTCGAGACGGTGAACACAACTACGGAATCAATTTGGATTTTCTACGGTTGAATCACAAGATAACTGGAGTTGAAATTTGGCTAGGGTTTCTTATTCTTCAATAATGGATGATAAATAATGGATATGAGGCTAAGTATATGTATATAATGACCAATTTTCGTTCATGAGGTGATGGAAAATGACCATATTGACCTTAAAATTTTAAGTAAATCCGAATCTGTCCATGGTGGACTGTTTTGACAAGATAAAGTAGATCGACCATAACTCTTTGCTCCGTTATTGAATTTGGGTGAAATTGGTATATTTGGAAAGATAATTCAAAGGGATTTCATTTCATATAAAGTAGGCCACTCAGTTCGTCCTGTATAAGGAGTTATGATCGTTTGAAGTTGACCCTAAAAATCTGTTTTGAGAGGCTAAAGTAAAACGAGTATAACTCCTTACTCAGACGTTGGATTTGGATGAAACCAATTGCATTGGAAAGAAGACTCAAAGATATTTCTTTTGATAGGTCGTAGCTCTCCCAGTTCATTATATTAAGGGAGTTATGATCATTCAAAGTTGACCCAAAAAACTGGCAGGCCTCAGTAGTTTGTGTGCAGGAAATTTTCCTGCACATTTACTATTCACCATATCCCGGCCACCGTTTTATAGTTTCTAACGTGCTCGATTATATCCAAAACTTATCCGTTTTTGGAAATCTTTATATCGTTGGAAAGCTTATTCAAAAACCTTCGTATGGAACCATCGACGGGCAAATTCTGGTATAAATAAAATAAAAAAATTAATTCCATATAAATAAGACCAATACACGTACTTGAATACGTCAATACATGTACTTGAATACGGGGTGTTACATTATGTGTATTTGAAAATCTCTCCCATGAAGGGGGTAAAGAGATTTGGTAAGAAGGGGAAGCTTAGTCCTCGATATGTTGATCCTTATAGGATTCTGAGTCATTTTGGTAAGGTAGCTTATGAGCTTGAGTTACCTGCAGACTTAACATCAGTGCATCCAGTGTTTCAGGTCTCCTTGTTAAAGAAGTGCATTGGTGACCCAGCAGTTGTAGTCCCTATAGAGAGTGTAGATGTTCAGAACAGTCTTTCTTATGAGAAAGTCCCAGTCGAAATCCATTATTGTCAGATTCGTAGACTAAGGAACAAAGAAGTTTCTTTAGTCAAAGTTCTTTGGCGGAATCAGTCCATTGAGGGAGCTACTTGGGAAGAAGAGGCAGATATGCAAACTAAGTATCCTCACCCCTTCTCCGTAAACTCAGACTCAGCCTAAGGTAACAACCTTTCTTAGATTTACTATATTCTATACTCAGTTACAACTGCATAACATTCTCATATCATTCATGCATTCATGAAATAGTTCAGTTATGTTTCATGTCTCCAAAATTCAGTCATGCTTTAGTTATGCATGCCAGTGTAAGTATAGTTCCTCAGTTCAATCAGTCTCATTCGAGGACAAATGTTCCCAAGGGGGAGATATTGTAAGACCCCGTAAAAGTTCCAGTTCAATTCAGTCCCATATAGCTTGTAATAAGGGGTCCCAGACTTAAAAAAAAATTCATCCAAGTGTTAAGACTTAGAATTATTTTTTAGCCTTCGTAATTAGATGATCTTATTTTCGATCCTTACGGCCTTATAATATCAATTTTTAAGTTGATTCATGATCAGGGATGTCAATAGGTCATCTTGGGTGAGTTTTGGAATTTTCAGACATCGTTTGAGTCATGTTTGGATGACCAAAATAGTAAGCCAACGCGATCTCAACGCGTCACGTTGGCTATCGCATCGACAGCATCGACGCGGTGCGTCGGCAATCGCGTCAACACTATCGATGTAGCGCGTCACCTTTCGCATCACTGGGCATATTTTGCTCATTTAATTACGACTTTCCAAGGGCATTTAGGTCTTTTTTCCCTCGCCCAATTCAGCCAAAACACGAAATTAAGCTTTTAAAAAGGCAAAATACATTCATTCTTCTCAAAAACTCTTAAGAACAAACCCCTAGGTTCATTAAATTCAAGTCTAAGTCTCAAGAATTTGCCAACAGTTCCCACGAATACAACAATCAAGGTATATTAGGTGTTCATCCTTGCGTCTCCTTCCACCCTTGGAGTTCAAGAACTTTTTTTTAAAACTTGAATTATGATTCCCATGTTATGAATTGAATTATGCTCATGTTTGTGTTGTTGTATGGGTTTCAAGTTAAGATCTTTTATGAGTTCCATGAAATTTAGTTAGCATGTGCGTTGAATTATGAATCTCTCATGTCAAAATCCTTGAATTTGCACGTTGCATGTTGTAGTTATGATGCACTATGTGGTTAGTTTTTATGTATAGCAATCACGCTCCCTAAGTGTTTGGTAAAATATTCATATGAGTAAATTATGCATGGTAACCTATTGTTGTGTTGCTAAAGTTGTGATATTAGTTTATCAATTATACTATCGAGTCCTAGGGGTATTTTTTTACCCCAAATCTAGTTGTTTACTTAGTTGTAGTAGTTATAGAATAGTCCCAGTAAAGGTCAAGAACCGTAGTACTCAGTCAGTTGACAGAACTCAGTGAAATTAGTCCAGTTCAGTCATTCAACACGTTCAGGGTCAGTTCAGTCAAGCTTAGTACAGTCTAGTGATTAGTGTCTTTCAGTTGGGAGTAGGATTCAGCACCGAATGAACTTAGGGATGGGGGCATTCCTTCCAGTTAGGGTTTTTCCCTTAGTAGCAATCCCTGAGTTACAGAACTACATAGCTAGCGTAGGGTAAGTCGTCCTCCTGCCAGACTAGGGTTAACGCAATCATATATATACTTTATGAGTCTTCCTGCCAGATTAGGGTTTACACTGCATTGTTAGTATCTCGTGGCAAGGTGCTAACACTCTTCCAACTGGGGCCACAGTTTGGACCCCAAATCAGTCTATATCGGGGTATGTCGGTTAGATGAACACTCCCACAGTTACAATTTCTTTCTCAGTATTCAGTAAAGAACTCAGTCAGTTCTATAGAACCATGGCTATCAGTTACTCAGCCTTCAAAATTCAGTACTCAGTTTTAGTATAATCTTAGATACACGATGTATACCTATATGTGCATATTGCATGTTTAGTATGATCAGTAGTTACGGTTTTTTATGTACTCTCATCCAGTTATTTCATGATATTTATTTATTCAGTTATCATCTCATGCATATGAACCCACATATATCAGCCTTACCTTACTTAGCATACCAGTACATTCCACGTACTGATCACATACTTTTTTTTGCGCTATGATGTCTCATATCATAGGTTCTGAAGCTCAGGTTCCTGACCGTACTTAGTAGCTCAGACATTTATTATGGTGAGTCTTCATATTTTGAGGATAGAGTTTATCTATTTCAGCATTCCAGCAGTTTAGTAGTTATTTTAGTCGGAGTTAGTTGGGGGTTTGTCCTATCAACTCCATATTCAGACAGTTAGAGGCTCTCAGACTAGCATAGTCAGTTATTCAGTTTTCAGATGTTATTATCAGTTATACTCAGTCATTATCTCAGTATTTTGAGAACCCAATGGCATTTTTAGATTTTTTCCACATATATATTCCAGTATTATATTCAGTGCTCACAGTAGGTACCAGTCATGGGTTAGCTTATGGTCCTTCGGGGTCGTAAGCACCGTGTGACGCCCAGGATGTACTCTCAAAGCGTTACAATGAGACACTGCTTTAGTAAAGAATGTGTTGGGACCAGATCCGTATAGTTACTCAGTGTGTTTGCAATTATAACAATATCTCGTTATGAGGATATTAAAAGCATGCTCTCAAATTAGTATGAGATGACATAGCTGATCGGGCTGGCGTCATCCCACTATAGCAAAAAAAATTATGCCATAGAAATATCACCTTAGAGGGATATAGCGTAATGATGGGACTAGAAACTTCGGTGCAATTTTAGTATTATTTTTCTCCTTTTTAATTGTAAAAAGAATGATGTTTGCTCTAAAGCCCCTTCTAGGGCTACCTCATGGACTTGAGACAATAGAAAGGAGGGATTTCATTGTAATGGGGTAACACTCATGATTTTCTTGTGAATTTCACATTAGAATTTACTAGCTCAGAATCAAATTTGCATTCATACATTAGTAGCAGCTACTTGGCATCCAAGTAGGCTAGATTTTTACTGAATAGTTTAAATTTGGATTAAAAAGCATAAGCATCTTGTAGATTGATGAGAGATTTAATGCTTAGTCCTCCAAACATGGTGTTGAGATGGATAAAATAAATGAAAAGTCGATTAATTAGGTAAAAATTTATTGTTATTTTATAATATTAAAAATTTTCCTTTGGTTAATGTGTTTACCTTGTTGTTGTTAATCATTGTATGATTAAAAATGGTGTTGTACCCAAAAATTGAGTCAAACCTATTAAATGCATGGTTTTAGACATGATCCGTGTTGGTGGATTTCAAAAAATCTATGATGGAAACTAGAGGAATAGAAAACTGGTGGGGTATTAGTGTTAGATGAACGGTTGAAGGGTGTTTATGGAACGAGTAATATGTGTAAACTGTAGGTGATGGTTTAACGCTTGTTTTGTTTGTGCATGATAATTATTCCTTCATATTTCTTTTACAATGCATGTTTAAGAAAGCAGAATGATTGTTTGTGATAGCAAGTTCGGAGCAAAACAATAATATATTGTGTACCTTAAATTCGCAGTGAAAATCATTGAATTTGCTACAGAAAATTATTTATCCAAAGTTTACTTCGCCTCTCTTGGAAACAGAGTGTTCTTCGCCATAAACTAAATGCCTCATTTTTGGTGATTTTGTTAATGTAATTCTCGAATTATTTTTTATTTTGTGTTTCTGACCCAATCTTCTCTCTACTCATCTTGTCAGAAAAACAAAAGAACATATAGGGGATTTTGGGGCGGGAAGAGTTATTGTGTAACCATTCCCCCCTTTTTTTTTGAAATAAGATTATGCGTTAATCTCATTTTTCTGACTAAGAAACGAATCGAATTGGGTCAGGTCGATCCACGTGGATGACCCATGACCCGTAATTCAATATCTCCCACTTCACACATGGTGGAAAAGACCCGAGCCAGTACTACATCAACAAACTATCAATTCATACGGTAAATAGTTCGTGCAACTTGTGAGCATTACGAGCTTTACCTATAAGGTTTTACAAGCCGTATTTAGGAATTCAATCATATGTGGAAAGAATTCTCTACTAATACGAGAATTCTAATACTCACAATACCCTAGAAATCATTCACTACTTTAGTAGTTACTTATTCAATCCCTCATCCTCTTAAATAGGTGAACTCGAGTTCATGATTAACTTTATATACACAATTACACTCGACACCTATATGGTTAGTGTAAAAGTCGGCTTGTGTAGACAAGTTAAAATGTTTATTTTAGTTGTCTTCTCTTTTTACTCGAATCTATCTGTTCCAATCAACTGCTTTCCTAGACATACACTGCATTGCCAAATCTCTCATGGCTATTAGTAACATGCTAAAGTAGCAACACCTATCGAAACTTTAAGAAAAAGTTAAAGGTCTAAGGGTATTTCAATGAAAAGTCAAAATAACTTTGAGGATCTCACACAATGAAGAAGCAGGGATTCATTCTTCCATTAACCCATTGGTCGCTAAGCACACGTGGTATGAAACACATGCTACGATGTTTTCACCTTATATTGGTGCGTGTATCTTATTCTTTTAGCCATCCAACATCGTACAGATCTAGGTCTACACACCTCTAAATGTCTAACCTGAGTTTCTTTATTTAATAATCCTCAAATCCATATTCTTAGAGAAACTCATATCTGGATTTACAAAATAAGTCATTATATTTTGGTGGAACTAATCTCTTAACATTTCTTGACGTAAGAGGCGATTTCTCATGTGAGAGAGCCAATCTCGTGACTTGTCTGACACACTATATTAATAAAACACATTTTCACATACATATGAGATTGAACATAAATTCAAGACTCTTATATTGATAATAATTACAATCAAGTCATCTACAATACATAAACATAATCATATCCTATGTAATCCTAGAGCCATAACATGTTTCTCAAATAAGTATCTAGATATCGCCTTAGTAAAGGACCATCTATCATTTCCCATGTAGGAATGTATTGTAAATTTATTTCTCCACTTTCTACTATGTCTCTTACAAAATTATACTTAACGTCAATGTGTTTGGTCTTGCTGTGATATTTAGGATCCTTCGTATATGCGATATCCGCTTGACTATCACAATATAAAAACATGGGACCCTTAAAATTCCTTGTGGTGTTCAAATGCTCAAAGAATCTCTTCAACCAAACAACTTTTTGTACTGCAGATGCACAAGCCACAAATTTGGATTCCATAGTTGACAGGGTTGTGCAAGTTTTTTTCTTACTTTTCCATGAGATTGCACCACTATTTAGTAAGGAGGCATAATCGGAGGTTGATTTTCTATCATACCGGTCACCAACCCAATCAACATCTGTATAACTTCTTATGGATAAATCGGATCAACTATAGCATAGTAAATAATCAGCAGTTTCCTTCGGATATCAAAAAATTCTCTTAACTGCTTTCCAATGATATCTTCCAGGATGGATTGATACTTGCTAACCAGACCTATGGTATCATAAATATCTGGGCGAGTACACATCATAACATACATCAAGCTCCCAACTATACTAGAATATGGTACTCGAGACATGTTTTCGTTTTCTTTTTTAGTCTTTGAACACATTTTAAGGCTTAAAGTTTCATCTCTTGTTATAAGAATATCCATAGATTTGCAACTATTCATTCAAAAACGTTCCAAAATTTTCTTTATGTATGTTTCTTGAGAAAGACTCAAAACTTTTCTGGAACGATCTCCTTGGATTTTAACACCAAATATATAATCTGTTTCATCCATATCTTTCATGTCAAATGACTTTGAAAGCCATGACTTAACAGTTTTAACATACTCCAAATTATTTCCAGCTAATAAAATATCATCCACGTAAAGTGAAAGAATCACAAACATTTCATTGGACTTTTTCACATAGATGCAATGGTCTTCATCAATCACGGTGAAATCAAACGAAATCACTTCCTTATGAAATCTTAGGTACCACTGCCTTGAATACTGCTTTAGGCCATATATTGATCTGTTTAATTTGCAAACCTTCTTTTCTTGACTTTTAACAATAAAACCTATAGGTTGTTCTTTATAGATTTCCTCGTTTAGTTCTCCATTGAGAAAAGCGATCTCACGTCTATTTGGTGTAATTCTAAATCTAAACGTGTAACTATAGCCAAAAGCAAGCGAGTTGAGGTAAATTGTACAACTGGTGAAAAAATTTCCTCATAATCTATTCCAGCTTCTTGAGTAAAACCTTTTGCCACCAATTGTGCTTTTTGCCTTTCTATTGACCCATCTGATTTACGTTTAACTTTGAGAATTCATTTGTTCCCAATAGTTTTACACCCAGAAGGAATGTAAACTAGATCCCAGACTTTATTGATTTTCATGGACTCTAATTCTTCTTTCATCGGTTTTATCCATTTATTTTTTTCAGGACTCGATAAAGTCTTATTCACAAAATTAGGTTCATCCAATTCTGTATGAGATACCAAGAAAACATAATCCTCAATCTCATAAGATAGTTTAACTACACCTTTTCTGGTACTCTTACGTAATTGAAGTTTAGATTCCTCAATAGGATTTTGAGATTCACAACTCCCACTTGGACCAAGAATTATTTCTTGATCTATTGAATTATCAGGCATGTCCGACGACATTAACTGATCATCTAAATTCAGCATTTCATAAAGAGGCTCATTTTTCTTTATTTCACCCCTTTTGAAAAAATTATTTTTCAGGAATATGGCATCCCGTGATTCAATTTCAGTAGTACTTACATCTTCCAATTCACCAGTGATCACATATCCTTTGGAGTGTTCTAAGTATCTTATAAAGATACATTTATTTCCTTTTGGACTTATTTTTCCAAACTTACCAAAATGATCTTTAATATATGCAGCACAACCCCAAGGCCGTAGATCATTAAAGTTTGGTTTATTACCAGTCCATAGTTCATAAGAAATAGAAGATACTAATTTAGAAGGCACTTTGTTCAATATGTGGGTCGCAGTTAATAATGTATCTCCCTTCCCAGAAAGAGATTGGTAAATTTGCATGCATCATCATGGACCTTGTCATATCCAATAGTGTTCTATTCTTTCTTTCGGCTACACCATTTTGTTAAGGTGTATAAGAAGTAGTTAATTGTCTGATAATGTCTTTTTCAATACACAGTTCTTCAAACTATTTTGACAAATATTCACAACCTCTATCAGTTCTTAATGCCTTTAAACTTTTGTATAATTGATTCTCAATTTCATTCATATATCTTTTGAAGTATTCAAGTGCTTTGGATTTATGAGATATCAAATAGACATAATCAAAATGCATGAAATCGTCAATAAATGTAATGAAATATGAAGCACCAGTCCTTGCCCTTACATTCACTAGACCACTGATATCAAAATGGATTAATTGTAATGGGAATTCGGCTCTTTTAGCTTTCCCAAATGGTTTACGTGTAATCTTTCCGGCAAGATAATTTTCACAAGTTGGCATTTCAATTATGGAGAAAGAACCTACATGTCCTTCCTTTGCCAATCTATTTATTCTATATTGCCCTATGTGACCCAATCTAGCATGTTATGTAAGTATAGCAACATCATTATTACTAGAATAACATGACATTACACAACGGTCAACATAATAGTCATAAGTTAAATGATTACAATCTAAATAATAAAGCGATCATAATGATGTCCTAAACCATAAAAAAACATTATCTAGATTGATTTTTACACAATTACGACTAAAAAACAAATGAAAACCAACATCTAAAAGAACAGACACTAAGTTTCGTTGAATTTCTGGAGCAAATAGGACGTCATGCAACATTAAAGACTAGCCTCTATGCAAATCTACTTTGCAAGTGTCAATCCCTTTGAATTCAAGTCTTACATTATTTCCTACATAAATCCACCTTGATCTAGGTGAAACTCGACGGAACTCCATAAACGCTTCTCGATCTCGACTTACATGGTCGGTGGCTCCTGAGTCTGCAATCCACAAAGGATAAGATTTAGTTAGTAAAACAGTGCTAGAAACATATGTAACACTTAGATATACATTTAGAAATGCTACCTTTTTCTGCTTAGCACCTTCACGAACAAAATGCCCCAGAACTTGGAAATTGTAGCACTTCATCTTGCTTTTGTCTTTCTTCTTGAAAACCCTTTTCCCCTTCTTGGAATTTGGATTGTTCTTTTTCTCAGAGGGTCTTTCTTCTATTTCTTTACCCTTTTCGTTATTTTTCTACTTCTTCTTACGCTTGAATCCCGAAGGCTTCTTGGCAATTGATTCTGACATAAAGGCATTAGAAGTAGCTCTAGCAGCACCAAGCCGCTCATCTTCAAGTTCAACATGACGAATAATATCATAAAAAGTTTTGATGATGTTATTGTGGGTGAAGTTGACCTTCAAGTGTTCCCAACCATTGGGAAAAAATTGAATCACTTCCTGAACCTGCTGCTCATCTGAGAGAACGTGACCAACACTTTTGAGTTGAGCTATCATATTCGACATCACCCTAAGGTGTTTTTTGGTGTTCTGATCATGGCGTTTCTTGTAAGTGTCAAACTTGATAGTCAGTTGTTTGAGGCGGGTGATAGAAGTACCCCCATATATTCCTCACACGTATGCCCAGATGGCATTAGCAGTAGGAAATTCGTCACATTCATGTATAAGGTCATCAACTATAAAACTTACAATGATTCAACGTGCAATGGAATCAAACTTTTTCCAAGCCTTATAAGATTTAAGGTCTTTTCTATGTTGTGCAGTGTTACCCTCTTCTGGTAGACATAAGATATGGTTAATACCTTCAAGAGAATTTTGTTCTTTCTGTACATACCATATTTTACGACTCCAAATGTTGTAATTGTCACTATTTAGTTTTTCTTCTTTGTTCAAGTCGGCAAATATGTTTTTTGATGCAATGTTTATTATTAAGAGACAATCACACAAGTATTTTATTAATTATGCATGCAAATTACACATTTAAGCAAATCATTTCACATAAAAGTTTCATGTTTAGTATAAAATCGAAAAGACACTTAAGAATCCAATCATAATCTAGGAACTAAAAAGTTGACCAAAATTAGAAATTAATTTCTTAATGCGTATTAGGATGATAGCTTTCAATCAAGTCTTTGTAAAATCAAATAAATGAATGAAATTCATATAGAAGGAGAGAGAAACTACTTAATATAAATATAATATAAAGTTTAATTAAACTACTTCAAGTTACAAGTCAATCTAAAGATAAAAGTCATCCCACAAATATTCGAGATGACTTATATACATCCAAAAAGGCTCGCTAGGCCAAATCTCGTGGTAAATATTAATTAATCTCTCGCCTCAAGGATCACAGAAGGAATTTGCTAAAATAGCTAATGCTTCCCAATTCGAGATTTCTACATAATTTTTCAGTTCTACACGTTTCAATTCAAACAAATGTATAAAACTAGCAACAGTAATATTTGGGGTCATCTTAAAAGACTTGAATTCTTTCAGTTTCTTCTCTCTTTCCTTTCGCATAACCTTTTCATTTCGTAACAGATTTTGTGTCGCCCTGGAGACATCATTCTGTATGATCTCACGACCTCGAAAACATGTCCTTCGACGACGTGCTCTTCCACTTTGGCTCTTTGCTCGACATCTAGAACTCCCACTTGGAGTGATTCGAGTCTGTTTCTGTTCAGTCATATCTGAAACAGAAACCAAGAAACAATAAGAATGGTTGAACCACTCAATGTGACATCTTATGTCAAAAAATCGTGTAGAAGGCAAATCCATTAAATCAAGTTTAAAGGGCTTAAATTTGCAAATTAATATCAGTATTAATTTTAACCACATTTATAATACCATTGTTAGTCTAGAGAATTTATTAAAGTACTTAGCACTTTTCTCTTTCCCATAGTAAATTAATATTTTTATCCTCGTAAATAAAATATACACGTACAATTTCGATATAAAAGGTAACAGATCTGCGACATATAACAAAGCATTGGAACCATTATTGATCCCAATGAAATTATATTTTCAATGCTCTGCACATATGCATATATATTTCTCCGCTAAAGCATATACTAATTTCTTTTCCCAAGAACAATAAAGGGTACTTCTTGTTGACACCTAATTTTTGCCCTCGACGACTAAATTTAACCATAGGTTTCTTCAATTTTTAATGAAATTAAAATATTTATTTCATCCGGATAAATGCGCATTAAAATATTTATTTGGATTAATTTTATCATTTAATTGACGATTATACGTTTTCGTATTTACATATGCGAAATTGTATAAATTTTGTTACTTAAATGAACATTTTATCAAAATTGAACTTTTATTGATTAAACTTGAAAATTAATCTAAAAGGATAAAGTCTTGATTTAAATAAAATTTATTCTCAAAATTAATTTATATGGAGAAATATTTATTTGATTTTATTAAACCAAGGGATTAAAGGAAGTATTAATTCGTATTTTAATTTAGTCAATCTATTAGATTTGGCCATAATTGAAATCAAATTGGCCATAATTGCAATGCAATTGGCCAATTGATTTTAATTTGGTCAAAATTAAATAGATTTGGCTAAATTTCAAATCCCAATTGGGGTTATATTTTAAATAACTCTAAATTCCCAAAAACTCTCATAATTTCTACCCAATTCCCGCCAAAATCAAATTCAAATCCAAATCCAAAAATTTAAATTTTTGAAATTCAAAAGATTGTACTAGATTGTACAATTCCCCCTCAACCTTGTCCTTTTTTTAATTCTTGAAATTCAAAAATTGTACTACATTGTACAAATTCCCTCTCAACCTTGTCCTTTTTTCAATTTTAAAATTCAAAAATTATATTTCATTGTACAATTTCCCCACCTTATCTTCCACCCCACCTTATCTTTAATTTTTAAAATTCCAAAAATACCCCTAAATAGTTTCTCCCACATTGGTGGATTAATAGTATTGGATATCCATCCTTTCCTATAATACTACCACTATTTTGGTAGAAAGAAAAAAAAGTTTCAAAGTCTCAAGGTTGAAAAAAAAAACTTTGAGCACAGAAGATTTTTTATTTTAGTAATAATTTTCTCTTTTCATGAAATTCGTGGGCTAATCGAAGTTCTCGAGTTGAGCGTTTTTCGGTGGTGATCAAGACTCTGAAAAAAGCTTGTAGTCCCATTTTGCTGCTCCAAAAAAGGTAAACACACCTTTCTTTTTTTTAGTTTTATTATTATTTTCTTCTTTATCTTTTTCTCCTTCATAGTTCGTAGTTATAATTTTATTTTCTGGGATTGTTTGTTGTAGACGGCCTTGAAGGCCATAGGAAGTTGTGTTATCGATATTATGATTATTTTCATGTTCATGGTATAAAAATGAGCCAGCAATAGTTGTACGTACCTTTTTGATTTTATTCTTTGATTATTATAGATAAAGTTTCAATTTTTGCTTAAAAGATGTACTTATACTTTGTTTAAATTCATTATTGACTGATATGTTTGTTTTTAGCATGTAGAGTTGTTTCCTTTATGTTGAAAAGAATAGTTAATATTGATTATTTCTCCTTTTTGACTTTATTCTTTGATTATTATAGATATAATTTCAATCTTTACTTAAAAGATGTACTTATGCTTTGTTTAAATTCATTGTTAGCGGATATGTTTGATTTTAGCATGTAGTTGTTTCCTTTATGTTGAAAAAAATAGATAATATTAATTGTTTCTCCTTTTTGACTTTATTCTTTGATTATTATGGATAAAGTTTCAATCTTTGCCTAAAAGACGTTTCTATACTCTGTTTAAATTCATTGTTGCCGAATATATTTATTTTTAGCATGTAAAGTTACTTTCTTTATGTAAAAAAATAAATAGTTATTATTATTTTTTTGCCTTAATAAAATAGTAATTGGTTAAGTCAAGAACTTGTCATTTGCTTGCTAATTATTTTAATGAATTTCAAAATCTTCATATGAGAGATGAAGTGCTAGCTATTTTTCATCCAAGATATTTATTCCTTTTTTTTTCCGCATGTTGACTTGTCAAAATGATGAGAAAGTTTGGGCTTTTGTGGCTAAATAGAATTATTTAGATATTTTTTAGTCATGCATGGTATGATTGTTGAACAATATTTCACTTTTTGAAATACTAAATTTTTATTCTAAATTTTCTATCCCCTTTGGATTGTTATATGTGCTCTTTGTGTGTGTAAGGACTTGATTCGTGTCTCTCTTTGATTCGTAATATCAAAAGAGAATCAACGATGTCTTAGAAAGATACCATAGGTCGTTACACGTTTTTTCAAAAATCTTGGTTGTAATTTAGATGTATGAATCTTTGTTAATGTCGCCTTAATTGAAATTTAAAGACTCCATTTCTTGAAAAGTTAGCCTTTATTTTATTTTGTTATATGCATTAGTGTCTATGTTTGTTCAATTTTTTTATTTTATTTTGTTATATGGGTTAGTGTCTATGTTTGTTCAATTTTAGAAATCATGGTTATTTTTCTTATCGCCTCATCCCTTCACTTTCGCAAGCTTATGTTGTTTGTTCTCGCATTAATTCATTAAATATGACCTTCTTCCTTTTACCTTTATTCATTCTTAATATGAACATAAATCATGAGGCATGTAAGTGGGTATCTTTGCTTTGCATTTTATTTGTTGACTCTCATTCTTGTTATACGTGTGCAAGTGTGCTTATCATTATTATTCAAAAATTGGTTCTTGATATTTTCTTTTGCTTTGAAATATGTCACTTTTATGCCTTGAACGTATATTAATTTTTTTATTTTTACTTTGCATGCAAAAAATGTCTCGAGTTCAAATGGACTCCTTTCCTCTTGCATTTCGTAATGGGCCAATGAGGTCCACCTCTTTGAGTCAAGTTCGAAGTTTAAACTCAAGGTCGACTATATGACGTGCGGGTGCTAGAAGATAGATGAAGAATGAAAATCGATCAAAACCTATTGATGAGGTCACTAAGAGACTTGAAAAGTCTCAATTTTTATTATCGTTTTCTTTTTATTTATTCATTTATTTGAGTCTCGAATCCAAAGTTGTATTTTAATACATGTGAAATCGATTCTAGGCCAATGGATCTGGAAAAATAGTTTAGGACAGGTTATGGGCCAAAACTCGATATTTAGATTAGGACAGGTGCAGGTAGGCCAAAAGCCCAATTAAATTAGGACGGGATTGATGGATTTGGGTTTACGAGTCTAAGTCTTCTAATTCTCTCCTTTCCTCTTTACGTACTTATTTGCTATTTATTTTCTTAGACTTGATTAAATTTCCTACTAAGTCGTCAAAAAATATTTTTATACAAGTTTCATCCTAAATCACTTTCTTTTCAACAATCAACTTCTCTTTTTTCAAAGTTAGTCAAAGTGATTTTCAAATAGTCTGGATAACCGCAAGTTGCGGACATTTTAGGTGCCTTAAAAACCTTCCTAAAATGTTAATGAGAACCTCTTACCCAGAATTTTCTTAAAGGCCTAAGTCTTTTTCTGTTTTGAGACTTAGGATTTTATTTTAAAAAGTTTTCTTAATCTCTTTTCAAATAAATTAAGTGGCGACTCTGTAATTTCTTAGATTGTTTCAAAATTTTCTTTAAAGTTTTGAAATAGTTTAAAATATCGAAATCAATGTTTTCCAACCCTTCGAGTTAAAAAAGAGATAAAACACTTTTCCTCTTTTTTTAAATAGGCATTCCTTAAAATAAAAAAAAACTTTCTTTTTACTATAGCTTATTGAAAGAAAAAAGTTGTTGTTGTTCTTCTTCAGAATGACACATTTTTCATCCCTTTTTTTATAAAAAAAAATTACATGGTGCTTAACAACACTTTGAAACAACAACAACAAATAAAATTAAAGGTCGAATTCATAGCCAACGGCGGCGCGAAAAGCGCGATGAAGACACGTCTAACCGAATTCAAAACGTGATGAAGCCGCATCTGACCGAATTCAATATTTTCGATCTTTTTCAATCAATTTTTTTTTAAGAGGTATGTTCATAAACAATTATTCAAGAGTTTTTCACTCTTAAACTCAGAATTTTACTTACAAAATTAGGACAATAAACCTGGCTCTGATACCATTGATAGTAAATTCAGAGCAAAACAATAATAAATTGTGTACCTTAAATTCGCAGCGAAAATTGCTGAATTTTCTACTGAAAAGTATTTGCCCAAAGTCTACTTCGTCTCTCTGGAAAACGGAGTGTTCTTCGTCACAAACTAAATGCCTCCCTTTTGGTGTTTTTGTTAATGTAAATCACGAATTATTTTTGATTTTGTGTTTCTGACTCAATCTTCTCTCTGCTCATCTTGTCAGAAAAAGAAAAGAACATATAGGAGATTTTGGGGCGGGAACAATTATTGTGTAACCGTTCCCCCTTTTCTTTTGAAATAAGATTATGCGTTAATCTCATTTTTCTAACTAAGAAACAGATCAGGTCGGATCGGGTCGGTCCATATGGGTGACCCATGACCCGTAATTCAACAGTTTGATATCCTAAGTGCTAATCACATGCAATGAACTTGCATGCAAAGCTTGTTGGTTGTTACACATGTTGTTCCTGTTATCCTTGTGATTGTGATTATTGTGATATTTATCATTATTATGAGATGTATTGATATTTGGACATTTTCATGAGCTCATTTATTTATATTTGTGGAATATACTGGTATTTGAACATCTTCACGGGATTGGTTGCAATCAAACGATTTTGAATCATTTGATTGGGAAAGAGTTATCCCAGAATAATTAACCCCGAAATTGATTATTTCGAAATTAGTTATCCCATCATGTATATGAGATGTTTATCCCATCACTATGGTGTAAATAGAGAGATAAGTAATCTTGGTACTAATATTTCACACCAAACACACGATAAAATAATTCTTCATTTTATTTTGAGACTATTTATCTCTTATACCTCATATCAAATGACTTTTAAATTAGTGTAACAAAATAGTGTGGTGTCAATTATTGTTTTTTAACTGACTTGTCAAGTAAAAATATGTGAATGCCATGCAAAGGTGAAGAGGGATTTATATTGCCATAATGCATAAACATATTCTTTAACTTAATCCTAAATCACATTTATGACCTCCAACTTTGGATATGCATAAGTAAGTACTAAAACTTGTATAAAGTTAATTAAGTAGATACACACGCCCTATGTAACATAATACACGTAGGACGTCATGTGGAATAAAAATTGACCATGTAGAACGTCACATAAGACATGTGTGTTTACTTGTTCAATGTTATATAAGTTTAAGTATCTATTTATGCACACCCAAAGTTGAAGGTTATAAATGTAATCTGATGTCAGGTTAAACGACATGGTTATATATTATATGCTATTTATATTGGGACTTTGAAAAACGGATAAATAAGTTTCTCAATTAAGTGTCCTTCAAGTTTTAAAAATTAGGAAAAAGAGATAATTTTTTTTAATATTTTCGCTCCAACAACTAAAATCAAAGTTGTTCAATAACTTTGTAAAGTTATTCGATAATTGTGTAAAATTATTAGACAATTTTAATAGCTATAGCTATTGAGATAACTAATACAATTATCAAATAACTATCTTAATTTTTTAAATATTTTATTTTTTTAACTTAATAATAGTATGAACCCACCACTTTATTTCTTTAGCTTAATAATATTGTGGGATCAAAACCAGCATCAACTAGAAGAGCGACGTGGTTCCTTTTGTCTCATCATTTTTCTCATGGCGTGTTTCTCTGCAACTCAACTACATGCTCTTTCATGGACTTCATCCTTAAACCCTAACTTTTCCTTTCCTGCTCCCAAACTTTTCTACTATCCAAAACCTTTAAGAGCTTCATTCACCTCATCTAATGTCGAACCTACTACTGAAACGAAGGTTTCATCAGCTGCAAAGCTTCGGGAACTGTGCCGTGGTCACGTGCCCGACCACGTGATTCGCCGGTAAGCTTATCACTACAAGTTGTGATTAATTTTTGGAGTTAAATTGATGTGAATTAATTCGAAATTTTAAATTTAGATGTTTGAAACTTGTGTGAAAAATACTAGAAGTTGCACTTCTTTCTCATATTAATATAATTTTTGACTTTTGTACTTCCATTTCATTTTTGTAAGATTATTTTTGTCTTGATCCAGGGTCTTTTTGAAACAATTTTTCTAGGTATGCGGTACATTCTACCTCCCAGGCACAACTTTGTAGAAATACACCGGGTATATTGTTGTTGTTGTTGGTTAAAATCCATTAGTTTGACTTCCGAGAAGCAAAATGTGACAAGTAAAAGTGAACGGAATGGAGGGAGTAGTTGATATTCCGGAATTCTCTAGAAGGATAGTGTTAATTCTACCGAATTTTCTCCAAATACTGATTCAGTTGATACCTACATGGTATTTTTTATCAAAATTGAGCCTGTCGGAACTAGAAAAGTGTGAATTTTAATGGACACTGTGGATATTAAAGTAAGTGGTACTTCGTAAGCTCCAAATTTTGTTTTATAAAAGGTTTATTCTTCTTGTGAAGTAATTATCTAAGTAATCTTTAAATTTTTAAGCGTTAGACAATTTTACTGGAAATCTTTGTACTACCTCTTTGAAGTTTCTGAATATAGGCAGCATAAATTTTTCTAGAAAATGCTTGAAATGACAATTTTTTCAGTTTTTTCGAGGAAAAAAAATGAAAATGAGATTTTTTATTTTTGTACAAAATTGCATTATTTTAAAGGTTGGCTCAAAGGACAAACTGATATATGGAGCACAAATTGCAGGGCGGAAGAGGTTGGATATGTGATACCTACAGAAGTGCAGCGACAGGCATTGCCTTTCCTCTTTTCAGGACGTGATTGTGTGCTTCATGCGCAGGTTGATATATGCTTTTGGAACATTGTTTCAGTGTTGTAATTGTTGAAACTTGACTACATGATTGTTGCTATTTTTATGTGGGGGAGACATTGTATTGAAGACATGCTTTAAGCATTGCTATTTGCTCCTGAATTCTTTTGCAATAATGATTTGTGTATTTGGTGCTGTTTCACTTTTCTCAAACTTCAATTTTCTTTGAAGCCATTTTATCATCCTTTGCGACATCTATTGTTTAGTAAATTGTGAGTTGTAGGCAAACAAAATTCTTGACTTAAACACATAACAGTATGCACCCATATGGTGATTCTAGTACTATGTGTCGTTGAGCATATTCTTACAGATACTAGGGGGTGGATGTTACGAGTTCTTATCAATTTTAGTATATTTCCTTTCTGTTCTTTTTGGTTTCGTTGTGTCCCTCTTCTCATCTCCAACAGTGAGGACTGAATTCTCGTCTTAATTATGTTTGCAATTTCATCATTTAAATGATATCCATCATATGATTGGTTTTTTCAGGGAAAACGAACTGCTGCACCCAAAAGTTATAAGTTTTGTTGAAAATATGAAATGTAAAGGAGACCAGAACTACTACAAGTTCTTAGCAATAAATGATCTATTCATTGACCGTTTCTAATCTTTTTTTCCTTTTCTTCTTCTGCTCGGTTTCTCCTGTTTCCAACTGGCTTGCTTGCTGTATTCTTAATGAAATTGAAGTTGTTTTTGCTTTCTATTTATCCCACTAGACAGGTTCTGGAAAAACCTTGGCATACCTGCTCCAGGTATTGTCAGCCGTTGACAGTCAAAGGGCAGCAGTTCAAGCATTGATCGTGGTGCCTACTAGAGAGCTTGGTATGCAAGTAAGTTTTGTGGAGTTATTCCTTTTTGTTTTCACTTATAATGTATGTTTGTTGAAAGTAGGAACATTAGGGATGCACTGACATTGTTTTCTGCTTAGGTCACAAAAGTTGCTCGAATGCTTGCTGCAAATCCTTCAGAATGTGACTCAGGACTGAAATTATGCACTGTTATGGGTCTTCTAGATGGGGGCATGTTGAAACGACACAAGAGTTGGTTAAAGGTACAAAAGCATTTTTTGTTGCTTGTAAATTTCATGTCGTTGAGAGAGGAAAGTTTAAATCAATTCTCGCAACTTGTATTATTCATATATCCCCAGAGTCTAGCTTTTTGCAATTTGTCTACTTGCTCACTTGAATATGTTGTCATCAGAACTCTTAATTAGGTTTTAGTATTTCTTTTTCTGGGATCCTTTTAGTTAACCTTGATACCTTTGTTGTATTTTGTGTAAATTTCGTTCTCGTTTGGTGTTTTTTATTATTGTTATTGTTGTTGTTCTATCTTGCATCTTAAAGTTACATTCGTCACTGCGGAATGCAGGGGCGGAGCTACAGTGTTATAGGGGGGTTCGGGTGAACCCAATAGCTTTCGCATAGACCTTATATTTGTATTAAAATTCAGGAAGATAGGTATATAAATTGTCCTTGTGAACCCACATTAACTGATAACCAAGTGGCCTAGTGGTAAGCGTTCGACCTGTAGAGCCCTCAGCTGCAGAGGTAGTGGGTTCAAAACCTACTGGCTGCATTACATTTTTTCGTGTTTTAAGTTTCAGCACCCAAAACCTTCAAATCCTAGCTCCACCTTTGAGTCGGAATGACATGAAGCTTGTAATGTTGCATTAGTGCGTAAAACTAAAAGATTAGTTCAGAACCGCGTGAAACAAATTCTGTGTACAACTGAAACACTACTAGTATCCATAATCTCTCTCTCTCTCTCACACACACACACTCTCGCACGCGCACACACACACGCAAAACTCCTCCTTGGGCTTTGTGTGTAGGTTTTCTTTGTACAGGTGGTATTGGGGGAGTATACGTTATCTTTCTAGAGATACAATTGCAGAGCTTTAGCTTATTTCTCTGCACCTTTGCAATTTTCTTTTACAGTATAGTCTGTCAACTCGTTCTTGCTTATGTTGCCTCTCTCCCAATACCTCTGTTCTGTTTATTACTGCTCTTTCTCGCAGAAATTAAGCAGAAGCTTCAGCATATTTTTATGAGGTGTGACTCTCAGATGTTTGTGCCTTTACAGGCTGAGCCACCCACCATTGTTGTTGCAACTATAGGAAGTTTGTCTCAAATGCTTGAGAAACATATTTTGAAGCTAGATTCCTGCCAAGTACTTGTTGTTGATGAGGTAATCAGGATGCATTTTCTATCTTATATTTTCTGTTTGCCTGTGTTAATCCTTTATTTGAATGGGATCGTCAGCATATGGATGCTTCTGAACAATTGAAATAACAGACTGCCAGTGTCATCATAACTTTCCTTTTCTATTTTTTCCTCTTTCCTTTTCTATTTTTTCCTTTCCGTTTGAAAAAGAACAATTACAATAGTATATTCTTTAGAAAATTCTATATCATGAACAAGTCATGACTAGCTATGTAATTTAACTATGCTTAAGCGTCTAAGAAGTGAATCTTATGCATGCTTGATGCTTGTATTTTGCACAACTTCAATGCAATTCTTAAAACAGAAATGCATGTTCATTATTATGGCACTGGTCTGTAGATGTGAACTCTGGTGAGAAATGTGTTAAAAGGGGACCAAGTAGACCTAAAATCACATAGAAGGAAGTTGTCTTGAAAAATTTGCAATTTCTTGAAATCAACATAGACTTAGCTAAAGATAGAGCACGATGGAAGAAAAAGATCCATATAGCATCTGGTAGTTGAGAATAGGTTTTAGTCATGTTAGTTCCCACCATGAGAAAGACGCACGGAAGAGGTATGCTGAGCGCGCAGAGGAGTTGAGAGTTTATCTCGGTAGGGAACTGTACCATCTTTTTTCCCTATTGTATTGAATCAATAAAAAAAGGTCAGTGCTATGCTATTGTTTGATAAGTTGGTTTTGAACCATTTGTTTTTTCTAGGAACGTGAACCTATTGTTTTTCTAGGAATGTGACCTTATCATTGATTGATATGCCAGTAAAAATAGAGAACCTTGAATATTTTCATTGTTATTGCTATTAGCTTATGTATATTTGACCTTTTTCTTAGAGTGCGATGATAACATGAGTTGATCTTATTAAGTGAAGAAATAGTTAATGATGATTCATAGAGCCGACTCTTAACTTGTTTGGGATTGATTCATAGTTTTTTGTTTTTTATGTTCTTTATTACATATTTTAGGTTGATTTCATGTTCAATTCTTCGAAAGAAGTCAGTTCTCTTAAAAGGCTGTTGACATCCTACTCATCCAGCAAGAACCGTCAAACTATCTTTGCTAGTGCTTCAATTCCCCAGCACAGAAGATTTTTGTATGACTGTATGCAGCAAAAATGGACCAGGGTAAGCTGGCACAAGGTTCTTTGACACGATTTCGCTTTTTATGACTTTGTTATGACGTTATGAAAATCACATTACAGATGTACTTATCTAAGTTATAATCACAGGCTGATGTAGTTCATGTCCATGTGAATTCAGTAGAGCCGATGCCCTCATGCCTCCATCATAGATTTGTGGTGAGACTCCTAAACTTACACTTCTTGCAAATTACCTTCACTTACAAATTCCATTTACTGGAGTAAGCTCATTAGTTGTCATTCTAGATTTTGTTAATTTTCACTTTCACAGGTTTGTGGTATCCTAGAAGTATTAGATGGAACAATCCCCAACAAACATAGAATAAATAAAATCAGCAATCTTTTTTGTTAACTGATGTGTAATGCAATTGCCATATTGAAAAAGTGCTCACCAGTAATTAGATCTTTCCGTTTCATGTTTGCTGAATCTTAGTTACTATGTTCCTTGGTTATTTCCATTTCCATGATTGTCTAGTATTCATAACTTTTCACGTGTCAGGTATGCAACAAAAAGGAAAAGAATCCAATGTTACTCTCATTACTGCAGAGAGATTCACCTGAATCTGCCATAATTTTTGTCAGCGAGCAAGTTAGTGTCTTCAATCTTGTTAATTGTCTATACAGTTAAAAGAAATTGTGTGTTTCGTTATGAATGATTGATAAGTTTAATTCCTTATATAGTGTGATTAATTGTGATATTTATCACTTTCAAGTATTGACACCCCTCTCTATTCATAATCAACGAAAGCGCACACAGAAAGCTTCTTTAGAATTTAGAGGTTGCTTACCAAAAAAAGAATTTAGAGGTCGGTTGAGTTTTCGGTATCTCCCCCCTCTTTTGCAAGGAGCTGTACTTTGCTTGCTGGACATGTTTCTTATGTTTCTTTTTACTTGTCTTTCTAAATGTGGTGTTATTTGGAGAACTATGTAGAACTTCTAAATATCATTATTGGAATGCATATGTATGTTTAGCAGCTTCTTTTCAATGTATGTATAAATTGAACGTGTAAACCTCCCCTAATGGAATATTAGAAGTTCCATTTTGCCTTTTCTTTGTCATGTTTAGGATTTATGCACTAACATCAGAAAAAATCAGACCTTCAAAGAAAAACCAGTTATGTGCCAGTTAACAAGATTGAAGACACTAACTTGCTCGCAGACAAAAATTATGGCAGATTCAGGTGAATCTCTCTGCAGTAATGAGAGTAACATTGGATTCTTTTCCTTTTTGGTATGCAACAAAAGGGAAAAGAATCCGATGTTACTCTCATTACTGCAGAGCGATTCACCTGAATCTGCCATAATTTTTGTCAGCGAGCAAGTTAGTGTCTTCAATCTTGTTAATTGTCTATACAGTTAAAAGAAATTGTGTGTTTCGTTATGAATGATTGATAAGTTTAATTCCTTATATAGTGTGATTAATTGTGATATTTATCACTTTCAAGTATTGACACCCCTCTCTATTCATAATCAACGAAAGCGCACACAGAAAGCTTCTTTAGAATTTAGAGGTTGCTTACCAAAAAAAGAATTTAGAGGTCGGTTGAGTTTTCGGTATCTCCCCCCTCTTTTGCAAGGAGCTGCACTTTGCTTGCTGGGCATGTTTCTTATGTTTCTTTTTACTTGTCTTTCTAAATGTGGTGTTATTTGGAGAACTATGTAGAACTTCTAAATATCATTATTGGAATGCATATGTATGTTTAGCAGCTTCTTTTCAACTGTATGTATAAATTGAATGTGTAAACCTCCCCTAATGGAATATTAGAAGTTCCATTTTGCCTTTTCTTTGTCATGTTTAGGATTTATGCACTAACATCAGAAAAAATCAGACCTTCAAAGAAAAACCAGTTATCTGCAAATTGGAAAGAACCATGGTCATACATAATTCGAAAAGATGAATTTTACGTATCTATGCAGCTTTTGATTTTCTATTGTTACTTGTTAGCAGTTGCATACCTTAATTATAACGTTTAATTTTTGAGCAGTCTGAGAAGTCAAAAAAGGCAGGAACAGCACCTCCAACTACTCTTTTGGTAGATTTTCTAAGGTCCTCTTGTGGGAGATTTTCTGACGTCTCTCTTCTAGAGGAAGATATGAATTTCAATCGACGAGCAGCATCGTTATCTGTAAGTTATGCTGAGATATTGTTATCTGGTCGATGGATCAGTTAGATTCCAGGATATGGTGATCTTGTTTTTGTATTGCTGTCATATTACTATTCCTGCTCGTTGTTTATATGTTCTTGTATACAGGAGCTTCGAGGAGGAGGAGGTTATTTATTGGTGGCAACAGATATTGCAGCTAGAGGGGTTGATCTACCAGAGACGACACATATATACAATTTTGATATCCCAAAAAATGCAGTAAATTATCTTCATCGAGCCGGAAGAACTGGTAGAAAACCATTTTCAGATAAAAAATGTTTCGTCACCAGCATTATAACAGTGGAAGAGCGGTTTGTGTTGCAGAGATTCGAAAATGAGTTAATGTTTTGTTGTGAACAATTATTCATTTAACTGTGCATAGAGTTCTTCTCCCTAATCGTTGGCCTCAAAAGTTTACCATTGCCTCTAGGAAAAGATAAATAACCGTCGGCTGATGCACCAAGGGTGTGGCCTAGTGGTTCAATAAAGTAGGGTTGAGCACCATGAGGTCTCAGGTTCAATTCCTAATACAGATAAACGCTAGGTGATTTCTTCCCACCTGATCTAGACTTGGTGGATAGAGTCACCTGGTATCTGTTGCTAGTGGGAGGTGACAGGTATTCTGTGAAATGAGACGAGGTGCAGCAAGCTTGCCCGGACACCACCACCACAACAACATACCCAGTGTATTCCCACAAAGTGAGGTCTGGGAAGGCTAAAATCATTATTCCCACAAAGTGTACGCAGTTCATATCACTACCTCAGATGAAGTAGAGAGGATGTTTTCGATAGACTTTCGGCTTAGGACATATAACAATATAACAAATCAAGCACAAATTCAAACAAAACATTCTTCCCTACTATAATGATCCGAACATCACGATTATTAAAAAGAAAAAAATAATAAGAATTAAACAGCAGATACTACCACTTAGGTGTGTATGGTATTATGGAAAAAAATTTCAAATTTCCCTAGTTTCCTTGGTTAAAATGTTCAGGAAAATAGCACCCAAGGGTGTGTCTAGTAGCTAATAAAGTGGGTTGAGAACTCGAGATTTTAGTTCAAACTCTAGCAGAGATTAAAAAACACTAGGTGATTCTTCTCATATGTCTTAGTTTTAGTGGACAAAATTATTAAAAAAAAAGTAATAATAATTAAACAACAGATACTACCACTTAGGTGTATGGTATTGCGGAAAAAATTCAGTGTATGGTATTATGGAAAAATATTTCAAATTTCCCTAGTTTTCTTTAGTTGAAATGTTCTGGAAAATAGCACCCACGGGTGTGGTCTAGTGATCAATGAAGTGGGTTGAGACTTGTTTCAAATCCTAGTAGAGATAAAAAACAGTAGAGATAAAAAACACTGTGATTTTCCTCATATGTTTTAGCCTTAGGCTTCATTTGTTTGCACTTAATGGAGGTCTGAATCTGAATGGTTCAGACTTTAGACAATTAAGTGCATCTGTTTTTTATTAAGACTTTAGCTCTTAATAGGTTTGAATAGGTCTTAATCATTCAGATCTAGAACCAAGTCTTAATAGGTCTGAAGAGATATTCTGGTGTTGGATACTATTCACCACTCTATTCATAATCATCAGTTGCTACCACTAATCACCTCTGCCACCGCCATCATTGTCAACCACCACCCACCACCACCAACCACCTCCACCATCACAACCACCATCGATAACAAATATCGCTATCAACCACTATTGTCAACCATTATCACACCTACTAACTCTATTATTCTAATTATATTCACCGCCATCACCACCGTCAACACCACCACTATCAACCACTACCGGCCAATCCCTACTACCGACTAACGCATCTATCACAACTAGCACCACCACTAACTACCACTAATACATCACAACCTCTACACATTCTTTGGCCGTCATCACCACTGTCACTAGTAACGCCACATATACCACTACTTCAACCACTACCATCGCTACAATTTATCTCTATTAACAATCATCTCCACCATCATAACAAACAACATTTTCAACTACCTACTAGCACCAACAGATCGTCAACCATCATGCATTCATGTTTCAGCCAACACAATCAACACCTCAAACTACTAACATCAAGCAATGTCACATCACAACCACCACCACCATCATAACAATCACTATAATATCAACCATCACAACTATTACCACTAATATTATTAATCACTAACATCAATCATTGTCACCGCAATCACCATTATAAACCATCTCCACTATCACTAACAAACAAATATTTTTTCTCAATCAAATAATAATTTTGTTGCATTAAATTACATATTTTTTAATACATAATTAATTTTTTATTTTATTATATATACAAATAAATTTTTTTTGCATATTCAGATGTTGAAAAACAAACAGTCTTAATCATTCAGTTTTCAGATCTAGAGACAACATCTTAATCATTCAGATGTACATTCAGATTCAGACGTCTGAATCTTAAAAAAAACAAATGCAGCCTTAATGGATAGAGTTATTTGATATCTGTTGCTATCTGTTACTGGTGGGAGGTGAACAGTATTCCATGGATTTAGCCGAGGTGAGCAAAAGTTGATTCAGACACTACAGTTATTTTAAAAAAAATTGTTTTGGAAAATGTTTTCTCTCGGAAAACATGTTTATAAAAATTAGAAAAAGGACTTCTTTAAGGGGAATTGGAAAAATAAGTTTCGTAAATGGCATTCTAAGTTCATTGTCTCCTCCCCATCCACGACGCCCCACTCCTCATAGTGTTTTTTTTAGATTACATGTAAATATTTTAGGGACAATACTTTTTTGCTGCCTACCAAACACTAGAAAAGAAGTAGCCGTTTGGCCATGAAAAGTTTATTTTCTTTTCCAGAAAATTATTTCACTTTAGTGAAATAAGTGAAAACAACATGTGTTTGGCCATGAGAATTCCAAATACAATTTTGGAATTGTATTTGGAAACGTGGAAACAAGTTTTTTTTCACTCATACTTCTCTCACAAAATTTCAAAAATAACTTACACTTATATTCATGGTCAAACACAACTCCAATTTCAACTCTAACTCCAACTTCAAAAAATTATGATTTTCATGACCAAATGGAGTCTAAATAAGAACTATTTATTTTCCAATAGTAACATTTTCACATTTTTTAGACGTGACACGGAGCAGTTACAGCTTTCTGAGGACATGACACTTGATAGGAAAGTATGGAGGAAAAGCATTAGGGTAGAGGGCTAAGGTGGGTGGTCGAGTCGTAGTCTGTAGTTAGGAGGGTTTGGTGTAACTTGGTTGGTAGATCTAGGGGGTGGGGGTCCATTGTCTGTTTGTGTACTTTATTGTTGTGTTATTTTATTCCTGTTGCACGCTTTTGACGTTTTTGTCCTTTGTCCTTTTGTCTTGAGCCGGGGGTCTATCGGAAACAACCTCTCTATATCCCCGGAGGTAGTGGTATGGACTGCGTACATTTTACCCTCCCCAGACCTCACTAGGTGAGAATATACTGGGTTTGCTGTTGTTCTCACATTTTCCTTTGTACTATATACACCCTTAATTTGGCTCAACATATTACATCAGAAAGTATTTTAGTCCTTTGGTTCTTATAAGTTATAACGGCTGTGTAATTTTCAGTTTTAAGCAAGACATTTTGCTGAACAAATTGGTAAAAATATTAAAATTGAATGGTTCTCTTTCAAGGAATTTAACCTTATGTTCCTTTATCTTTACTAAATTGTTAACTATCACCTCAAATTCCCAAAGAAGATCCGGTAGAGCAGCGTTAATGAGGATGCAGTATACGTGCTTTCCCGAAAAAGAAAAAGGAATCCAGTACACATGAGAAAACGGAGGAAATAGTTGAATAATGAAGTAATGTAGTGAAAGGCTGTACAGGTTTTGATGCACGTAGTAAGTTTAAAAACTTTCTATCCTTCTTTAATTCTGACTAGAAGAAGTTTGTTCCCAAGTAGTATAAAATATTACTATGGAAACCATATTTTATTAGTGTCATCATGGTTTATTGAGAATATTCACCTTAGATCAGGCATTTTATTCGCAGTACAAAATTCATCAATGGGAGAAACAACCCTTTTAAGCCTCAGCATGTAGTTCAATATTTACTTGCTGAATGTGGAAAAGCTGATAATCTGAAACTGAAACTTCTCATATTTCACAATTTTCTTGGTGCCAATGCTATTTGAAAGAAAAGACAAAAAGACAATGTCATATCACAGCCCCATCTGGGATTGTTGAGTTCTTTAATATGACTGTGATGCCTGATCGGATGTAAAATCCTTCTGACGATCTGTCTGCTTCTTGTACAGCCTGCAAATTGATGTATCAGAGGAAAATAAGTGAGTCCCAATAATAACAAGATAAACTTTGTTCTCTGCTGTTGTTGGGAGTATAGGAGGATCATACCTCTGAGTTGGCAATAACTACATTCTTTCCAATTTTTGCATTCTTGTCAATGATGCACTCTCTGCATATTAGTCGAAATAACGTGAGAAATGAAATAAAGGTCACATTCATTTTCTCGTTTGATAGACACAAAAGGAGAAACATCTTAGTGAATTACTTTATTCTGGTGTTCTCTCCTATTCCTAAAGGCACTTTTCCTTCAGCTAGCAGTGAGGCAATCTCAGCATCAGTTTCATAGTAGTCAGCACCAAGCATCACTGTGTCCTGTATGGATTTTAACGAAGTTATGAGGAATTAGCACCAATTATAAAAATCAAGTAAATGCAGAAGTACTTAATGTGTTTGTATGGTATGTTGTAATTGTTTAAATATGAAACATAAATGTATGTGTGTTAGATGGATGTACGTGAGGTCCAGTTGGAGCACCAATTTTGGTTTGGTTGTTCAAAAGAATAATGCTGAATTTTCAATAGCATCATATGCCGTTTTGTTAGACTAACCTTCAAGTGAACATTGGTGCCTATACGGGATCGGATGCCGACAACACTGTGCTCCACGAAACAATTGGTCAAGAAACTACCATGTGATACAATTGAATTAACAATCTGGCAACAACTAGATTTGGTTAGCAGAAGAAAATTTAGAGATGTATGTGTTTAAGATTGAAGAAGTGGGTTTGTGCCTTAAACCTTGCTATTATCAATCGCTGATGGAGGTAAGTTTCTCCTTGATGTGTATATTGGCTTTGTTGCATCATAGAAACTAAATCTTGGTGGCTGAAATGAAAAAAGCAACATTAGTTGGCCATATTATTAGTACGAACAATCTTTTTAATATTATCAAGTAAGATTGACAGGTGTTCAATAGCCAGATTCCATCTTACTTGGGTTGTTTGAAGAAACAAAACCCCTTAAAAGACTGAAAAAACATATAATATAGCTGTCTGATTCTTACATGTTCAGTGAGTGCAAGGTTTGATTCAAAAAAGGATCTGATTGTACCAATATCTTCCCAGTAATCATTGAATAAGTAAGCCTGCAAAATCAGGGCAAAATGCGCCTTAGTCACTGTACAGGTTGTAGTTAAGTTGCTTAGGAAACCATAACAGAAATAGTGAATAGAATTTTTTGGGACAATGAAGACATGCAGGGGTGAGGGTGGGAAATAAGATAAACAGGGGGAGAGGAATTGTGGGCCCGTGAGCTGCAATATAATACCAAATGCACATAGAATATCTTGCCTTGTGATAGAAACAACAAGATTGTGTAGTAGTGAACTTTTTGAGCCAACAGATCGAGGTCTTGCATAAATGCCAACCAGAAAGTAAGTGGTACACACCTTGATACAGAATTCTTTGGCAGAGGCAGGGATAATCTCTGAACCAAAGTCATTTGCAGTCGGAAAACGCCATCTAAAAAGACAAAAGAGTTAGCAGTTCACGATCTTCTTTTACCTGATCTCTTCAGCATGCAAAAGTATGAAGGAACTCAGGGTTAACATAGATTTTATGCGGTCTCTTTCTACTTTATAATAACCACCAAAATTTGCTTATCTAGAGTGTGGCTACCCCTGTTAGATGGATGCATATAGTTTCTTCACTTTTTTGTCCTCTTTCCCAAAGTTTCTTTCATTTGCATGCTGGCAGGACAATGACACCCTCTAAAGTAAGGTACTATAGAAGAAACTCGTTACATACCTTAAGAGATTCAGGAGGATATCCTTCTTGAAGACGTAAACTCCCATTGAAGCAATGTAAGGTTTCTGTTTAGCCTCTTCTGGGGATAATCCCAGAACAGATGTGTCTACTGCCTGAAGTGCTTGTTGTCAAGTGATTGCAGCAACTTTATAATTTAAAGTAGATTAAGCTCCGAGACTGTCAAATTTTCAAGAATTACCATCGCCTTCAAATCATCTCCTTTTGGCTTTTCGCTGAAGGACAGGACCCGTCCTGAGTCATCAATTTTCATCAAGCCAAAATCTGAAGCGCGTCTATCATGAAAACATAGAAGTGATTCAATAGAAGACATTATTTCTTGTAGTGATTTTCAAAGCAGTCTTTGAGAAAGTATGCTTTCGTTGAGAGGAAGAATAGTCTATCTAGTATCTAGATTGTCCCTCCTAATGCTACCTGTCATCTATTGGCAGGCTTGATATGGTAATGTCTGCACCACTTTGCCGATGGCTCTGTCAAGAAGATGGAAATATCAATCTGGAGAAATAGGTAATTTTAGGATATATGATACTCCCTCCGTCCCATTTTACCCGTCCCAAATTGGTTAAGTTGATGTCCCATTTTACTTGTCCCAGTTTACTTATCAAGATAAGACAAACTTTTCTTTCCATGTTTTACCCTTTGCATTAATTACCTTTTCTTTAAATTAAAATGTAAACATCATTTAATAGGGGTGCTTTGGTAAACTAGTCATGTTATTTATTATTTTTCTTAATTGTTGTGCCATCCCAATTTGGGACAAGTAAAATGGGACGGAGGGAGTATCAATCAAGGTGCGTATAGCTTAGTCTAGTCTTTACCTGAACAAAGGCCAGGTAGTCCATTCTATACAAGTGATCTCCGGAGAGAATGAGCACATCTTCTATGTCCTTGCTTCTTGCATCCTTAAGAAGTTGAAGATCAGTGTGAACATTGCAAGAATCAATGTTATGTATGTAACTGAGCCAAATGATGAGATAATTTTGGGATGGGAATAGCGAGTGTAGAAAAAGTATTGCTGATATTTACATGCTGTTGTACTGTATTTTCCTTGTGAGTAAGTTTCCTGGCCGGAACTAAATTGGTACAACTTAGCTAGCTTTGATTTTGCATGGGTAATTTGTTGAGGATGTAAACTATTATTGGACCTTGTCTAAGGTTGAGCTTCCTTCTAGGCCACCAACAACGATATTCAGGTCGATTATAATTGGAATCTCCTGATATGATGTGTGAATATATGCATTTTGATTCTTAGATAATTTTTACTTTTGAAGAAAAAACTGGGAGGAAAGCATGGCAATTTGACGATTATGAGGAAGACAGAAATATTGCAGTTCAGGAATCTGTTTTTTACTTGCACCGTCATTTAGGATAAATCATGGAGGTTGCAATTCAATGCAACCATGTGTGTACCTCAAAAAGCCAGTGGAATTGCCTCACAGCATCTGCAGTACCTTGGAACCATCTTTTACCTAATTCACCTGGTGTTTGAGTTGCTGCTAAGACCTGTGCTACAATATCATCAAAACCTGAAACCAAATGTATGCATACTGGAAATGAACGTTGGTGTTTACCTCGACATAGCCATCTCCGAATGTGACACCACTGCCAAAGTTGTAAGCACGAGCGATATGTCTGTTAAGAGAGGCTGAGTTGAATTGAGTGAGAATGTATACTTTGTTGATGCCACTGTTAATACAGTTGCTCATTGGTACATCAATTAGCCTGTATGCTCCTCCGATTGGAACCTAAAATGAATTAATAAGACTCAATGGTGAGATGCAGATAGCTCTGCGAAAACTTTCAATATTTTTTCTGATAATCTGAAGAAAACTTACAGCAGGCTTGGCACGACGCTTGGTGAGGGGGAAAAGACGAGTGCCAGCTCCCCCTCCTAGAATGATTGCTACTACTGTCCTTGCATCCTCCTTCTTTGGTTCAAAATCCTTCAGCTGTCAGCATTCGGCACTTGGTCAAAATGACCATTCTTTAAAGTTTCGAGGCGAATTTAAGATTTTAAGTTACGGTCCAATGCTACAACAGTCACTACTACGTAATGGTATGGTGTGATTACATCTGTTGGATGCTTCCTACATTTATTAATGGGTTCAATTACATGTTGTATGCAGCCTTACCCTACAGAGAGCCGTGGAAACAGCCTCTTGCAGAAATATGAGGTAAGACTGCGTACAATAAACCTTTGTAGTTTAGTCCTTTCCCGGATCCCGTACATAGCGAGATCTTAATGCATTGGACTGCCCTTTCACATGTTGGTTGATCAGTTAAGTTGTTTTATGACGCATCATTTGATCTTACTTGTGTATCAAGTCACATTTTATAATGAAAGATGGCCCATCTCTTTATTAATTATTAAAGTAGTTCCAATGCTCATTCAATTATAAAGGAAGCCAAGAAATATATGGCACTGGCAGGTGGGGGTCAAAATGTAAACGTAGAAAACTCACCTTAGCCTCACCTGCAATATCAACAGTAAGTGACATGCAGATATTAGGTTTCACTACATTGCTCCTTAACTGAAATTTTGTAAACTTGAGTTTCTTTCCCATCAACTCTCCATTGCAGGCCTTCGCTAACCTCACGTTTGTCCCTGTCAATGTTGCAGGGTTACTACGAACTAACGCGAATCGCCCGTCGACAGCAACAGCCATTTTTGCCTCTGAGAATTAAGGAGAAAAAAAAATGAAATGACCTTGTTTATATTTGTGTAAATTAAAGAGACTCAATTTTTCCAAAATATGAAGGTTGATATTGTGAATAGGAGAAGTAGGAGTCAATACTATTGGTTGGACTGGACTTGTTATCCAAATTTAATTGTATCCACCAATTCTCTTCCGACTCATGTGAACTTCCACAACAGAAAATCTACGTGTTTTTTTTTTTTGCAGACCAAGTCCTTTATAAAGATTTGCAATAATAACTCGTAAAGCTTAAGAATATTCTTTTGGTTTCTCCATATCGAACTTAAGATTAAGGCCTCTCTTTTTTTATATTTAATTCATTTTTCGGGAGTTGACATTTAGATACAAGTATTACATATGGTTAACATCTTTTTAATCCAAAATGCTTTGGCATATTTTAAGCCTAAAATATTGGCAATACATAGCCAAGTAATCAAGAAGGCAACGAACTACTAGAGAAATTTTATTTTGTTGGTCACACAATTTAACAAGTGGATTCATGAGTCCCATAAGCTTGTTCTTAAATATAAAATAGAAAAGACAATTTTAAAATCACATTTTTTTCTTTTTAGGATGCTTCACCAAAAGAATATGAAAAAAACGGAAAGATCTCCAAATTGGCTTTTGACGTATCCTCAAAAAATCATTTGTATTGGAATTTGACCATAATTAAGGAGCTGGAAAAGAACCGAAAGACAATATATATATATATGCCTAACCTATTGACAGGTACCTCAACTTGGCACAATTTTTTACTTTGACACCTCAAGTGGATGTTGTTCATTTTTGGCACCTTAAGTAGTCATAACGTGTGTCGATTTGGCACCTTCCGGCACCAACTCTGGTGCGTGAATTGCACGCGCTTCCAATAAGGATTAAGCAGCCAATTAATTTGTGCCAATTCATTTTTAATTGCTAACGTCTATGTTCTGAAGTGAATTCGCCATCCACGTCGACGCCAACGGCATAGTATCGCCAGGGATAGGTTGACGACTGCCCGGAGCTTTCGGAGTCGCGAAAAAATCCTCCCGTGGTGGTCGAGATCCCGGCGTCAGTTCGGAATCTTGTTTTGCTGCTCCAAAGCAGAAGCTAGCGCCGCCACCCCTCTCTCTCCTCCGATCTCGTCGCCGACCAGCCCCATTCCAGCGTCGTCGGCGACCAACCAAGTGACCCCAGTGACTAGCCGCCTCAACCAAGCAACCCAGCGTCGCCGCTGGCTCTCTCCGTTCCTCCTCCTCCATCTTCCAGCGCCACCAGTTAACGGCGACCATCCCCCACATCGGAAGCCACGCGAGCCAGACCCCCGCTCCTCCGAACGAGAAATAAGACGAACACTTTTCGGACGCCGGCGACCAGATTCCGGCGAGAACCAGACTCGCCGGTGGAATTTCGGCGACGCTCCGTCAGCTAATTCCGACAGCGATATTGTCTTAACCAGCAGCACACAGGCATACCGGTGACATCTTTACTTTAATATTTAGCTACTTCTTTTCAGTTTTGATTTCGTTGAACTTTTATTTATTTTGTCGTTTAGTTTGTTGCTTGTTTCCGTCTTGTTTGCCCTTTTTTGTCTTGTTTCTAGTTTCTTGTTTGTCTCCTGTCTATTTCTTGTAGCTTGTTTACTGTCTCTGCCTGTTCTTAGCTCCGGCTTCCTGTGAGTACATTGTGGACTGCCTGCGGTGCTTATTGGAAATTGTTGTGGTGTGTGTCCTAGCTGCTAGGCTGGGTAGTTTCTGTGTGCGTGCCTTTTTTCTGTTTTCGTAAGGTTGTTTTGTCCATTGGGTTGTCGGCTTGGGGCTTTGTTTTTGTTTTTTGGGTGTTGAGTCCATTGGGGTTTTCTCCCTATTTGAGTTTAGTTTAGTTTCTGGATTATTTCTTCTAATTTGTGTGAGCCTTGTATTTCCTGCTGCTGCTTTGTTACTACCATTGTTTATATTTTCTTATATTTTCTTGTAGTAGTGGCTGTGGGCGTTGATGGTTGGATAGAGTCATGTCCGAGGGGGTTGGGGCAGGGGGCTGTTGTGGGGGCGGGGGTGGGAGGGAGGCCAAGGTTTGGCCTCAGGGGTGGTAGATGAAGAAGTGTGGATAGTGTTGGTAGGTTGAGGGTTGGGTCTTGGAATATAGGGACTCTTCAGGGTAAGTCCATAGAGCTTGTGAAGATTCTTAGAAAGAGGAGGATTAATATTGCGTGTGTTCAAGAGACCAAGTGGGTAGGGTCTAAGGCTAGGGATGTGGATGACTACAAGCTTTGGTACTCTGGGAGCGAGAGGCGTAGGAATGAAGTTGGCATCTTAGTAGATGAAGAGCTTAGAGGTCAGGTAGTAGAGGTAAAGAGGATCAACGATAGGTTGATGACTATTAAGTTGGTCATTGGGGGGTTTACCCTGAACGTGTGTAGTGCTTATGCGCCGTAAGTGGGCTTGGAGGGGGAGGAGAAGATGCGGTTTTGGGAGGCTTTGGATGAGGTGGTGAGAGGCGTGCCTAGCTCGGAGAAGATTGTTGTAGCAGGAGATTTCAATGGGCACATCGGGGCGTTACCGAGAGGCTTTGGTGATGTGCATGGTGGTTTTGGTTTTGGGGAAAGAAATGAAGAGGGGACTACTCTATTGGATTTTGCGAGGTCCTTTGGGCTGGTGGTGGTAAACTCGGGCTTCCCGAAGAAGGACGATCACCTGATCACCTTCCGAAGCGCAATAGCCAAGACCCAGATTGACTTTTTGTTGCTTAGAAAAGGGGATAAGGTGTTGTGTAAGGACTGTAAGGTCATCCCGAGTGAGAATCTTTCGACCCAGCATAGGCTCTTGGTTATGGATTTGGGTATAAAGAAGGATAGGAAGAGAAAGGGTGAGGAGGGTAGACCTAGAATTAAGTGGGGCGGCTTGACGCCAGTGAATGCGTGGGAGATAGGGAAGAAGTTGGCGGGAATGAGGGTGTGGGAATGTAGGGGGGACGTGGAGAATATGTGGGATAGGGTGGCTAGGTGCATCAGGGAGAATGCAAATGAGGTGTTGGGTGTTTCTAGGGGCCGGGCCAGGCATCATCGGGGGGATTGGTGGTGGAATGAAGAGGTTAAGAAGAAAGTGGAGACCAAGAAAGGGGCGTATGCTAAGTTGGTTGAGAGTAAGGACGAAGAAGAGAAACAGGTAAACAGGGAAAAGTACAAGTTAGCTAGGAAGGAGGCTAAGTTAGCAGTTACGACGGCTAAGACGATAATTTTTGAGAGCTTGTATGCAGGGTTACAGGAGAAAGAAGGGGAAAAAAGTTGTTTAGACTCGCTAAGGCTAGGGAGAGGAAGGGTCTTGACCTCGACCAGGTGAAGTGCATTAAGGGGGAGGACGGTACAATATTGGTGGAGGACGGCCACATTAAGAACAGATGGCATTCATATTTTCATAGGCTCTTGAATGACGAAGGGGATAGAGCTATTGTGTTAGGGGAGCTGGAGCACTCTGAGGAGTGTCAGGATTTTAGTTATTGTAGACGTTTTAAGGTAGAAGAGGTTAGAGAGGCTGTTCGCAGGATGCGAAGGGGTAGGGCGACGGGGCCGGATGAGATACCGATGGATTTTTGGAAGTTTTCTGGCGAGGCTGGTTTAAGGTGGTTGACGAGATTGTTTAACGAAATTTTCAAGATGGCGAAAATGCCCGAGGCTTGGAGGTGGAGTACTATGATCCCTCATTATAAGAACAAGGGTGACATTCAGAGTTGCAATAACTATAGGGGGATTAAGTTATTGAGTCACTCTATGAAGATTTGGGAGAGAGTGGTCGAGGTGAGGCTGAGACGGATAGTGTCTTTTTCGGAGAACCAATTTGGATTTATGCCTGGCCGATCGACGACGGAGGCAATTCACCTGGTACGGAGGCTGGCGGAACAGTATAGGGAAAGGAAGAAGGACCTGCACATGGTGTTTATCGACTTGGAGAAGGCATACGACAAAGTCCTCAGGGAGGTGCTTTGGAGATGCTTGGAGGTAAGTGGAGTCCCGATGGCATATATCAGAGCAATTAAGGACATGTATGATAGAGCTAAAACTCAGGTGAGGACGGCGGGAGGAGACTCAGAGCATTTCACTGTCTTGACAGGATTGCATCAGGGATCTACTCTTAGTCCTTTTTTATTTGCTTTGGTGATGGATGTGTTGACGCGGCGTATTCAAGGGGAGGTGCCTTGGTGTATGCTTTTTGCTGATGATATAGTTTTGATTGATGAGACGCGAGGGGTGTGAATGATAAATTAGAGGTGTGGAGACAAACTCTTGAGTCTAAAGGGTTCAGGTTGAGTAGGAGCAAGACAGAGTACTTGGAATGCAAGTTTAATGACGTGAGGCTGGAGAACGAGGTGGTAGTGAAGTTGGAATCACAGGTGGTATGTAAGAGGGATAGTTTCAAGTATCTCGGGTCCGTGATTCAGGGTAACAGTGAGATTGACGAGGATGTCTCGCACCGTATTGGGGCAGGATGGATGAAGTGGAAGCTCGCGTCGGGGGTGTTGTGTGATAAGAAGGTGCCGCCCAAGCTTAAAGACAAATTCTACAGGGTGGTAGTCCGTCCGGCCATGTTGTATGGAGCGGAGTGTTGGCCAGTTAAGAACTCCCATATTCAAAAAATGAAGGTGACGGAAATGCGGATGTTGCGTTGGATGTGTGGGCTGACTAGGGGGATAGAGTTCGGAATGAGATCATCAGGGAGAAGGTTGGTGTGACTCCAGTGGAGTATAAGATGCGGGAAGTCCGATTGAGATGGTTTGGACACGTGATGAGGAGGGGCATGGATGCCCCGGTTCGTAGGTGTGAGAGGCTAGCTTTGGATGGTTTTAAGCGGGGTAGGGGTAGGCCGAAGAAGTACTGGGGAGAGGTGATTAGGCGGGACATAGAGCAGTTACAGCTCACTGAGGACATGACCCTAGATAGGAAGATCTGGAGGACGCGAATTAGGGCAGAAGGCTAGGGTCAGTTTGGGTCGCTAGTGTAGGGAATTACTTGGTAGGGGTATTATTCTTGTTATGATACCTTGTTTCATGTTTTATTACGAATCTGTTTGCTTTTCTCTGTTTTCTATTACTTGTGGGTGTCGTATTTGTGTTATGCCATCTTGTTCCATGCTTTACTATGTATTTGTGTAGTATTTCGTGTCTCGAGCCGGGGGTCTATCAAAAACAGCCTTTCTACTTCTTTAGAGGTAGAGGTATGAACTGCGTACATCTTACCCTCCCCAGACCTCACTATGTGGGAATACACTGGGTTTGTTGTTGTTGTTGTACATCATTATATATGCCCATAATTTTTTAAAAAACAAAAAAGAATCAAAATAACATAGCAAAGTGTCCAATGAATTAATGAGACATAATTTTTTAACTAAATAATTACAAAAAAGCCCCCATAACATCTTCCCTACCTAACCTTTTTAAGCTTAACTTCCATTAATGGAGGTTGAACCTCCAGGTAGAATTTTTTTAGAAAAGTAAATCCGCATTAAAAGCTTCACGAATTTTAGGCATGGAGAAGGAAGAGGCCAATGTTCAGTTAATAGCTTCCCAAATTTCAGATATATGACCTACAAAAAATATGAAGGAGACTAAAAAAAAATATGGAGAAGAAGGAGGCCTGTGTTCGATTAGAAAATTAATCAACAAAAGAAAACATGGGTACCATTAGCTCAAAATGTCCAGCATTTTTTTTCCCTTTATTTACATACAACTTGCAAAATAAATTTAGAAGCATCAACTAAATCAACTTAATCGCTTGAATAAATGATTTATTGATTAATTAGTTAGATCAAAATAACATGAAGAAAATGTTCATTAATGGAGGTTGACAACAACAACAACAACAACAACAACAAACCAATATATTCCCACCTAGTGGGGTCTGGGAGGGTAGAATGTACGCAGTCCATACCACTACTTCTAAAGAAGTAGAGAGACTGTTTCCAATAGACCCCCGGCTCAAGACACATGACAATATACAAAAATATTCAAAGCATGAAACATGATAAAACTAACATAGATACAACATCCACAAAAGTAATATACAATACCAAACAAAAGACACCAAAGCCCTCCTAACTACGTATTTCGATTCATCCACCCACCTTATCCCTCTATCCTAGTGTTTTTCCTCCAAACCTTCCTATCTAGGGTCATGCCCTCAGTGAGACGTAACTGCTCAATGTCACGTCTAATCACTTCTCTCCAGTATTTCTTCGGTCTACCCCTACCCCGCTTGAAACCATCTAACGCTAGTCTCTCACACCTATGAACTGGGGCATCCGTGCCCCTCCTCATCACATGACCAAACCATCTCAACCTCACTTCCCGTATTTTTTCCTCCACCAATACCACTTCCACCTTCTCCCGAATAATCTCATTCCTAACCCTGTCAGACCACACATCCAACGCAACATTCTCATTTCCGCCACCTTCAACTTTTGGATATGGAAAGTCTTAACTGGCCAACACTCCGCTCCGTACAACATCATTAATGGAGGTTGAATTTTAAGATAAATTTTTGGAAAGAATATGATTTTTTTAATTTGTTTTTTAGCTAAGAGATACTCCATTAATGGAGGATAAAAAATAGGAAAGAAGGTGGTAAAATTAAATAAAAAAGGGGGATAAAATGACGCTGCCATGCGCCCAAAAACGAGTGTGATAAACTCTCTTTGCTGAATCAGCAAAAGGTATCAAAAGGACACAGTTTATAGCTACTTGAGGTGCCAAAATGTCCATTTGAGGTGGCAAAGTAAAAAATGATGTCCATTTTAGTCGCACGTGCCTCGCACGTATAACTTTTGATTATTTAAAATTAGATAAATTTATTTATTACGAAAGTTTTTAATGAAGTGTAAAAAGTTCAAAACATATATTTTATGGTAAGCGCATATATATTTTACCATCACAAGTTTCAAGTGGTTAATGGATTTAATATATAGTAGATGTAAATATAGATTTATAGAATTTTAAAATCTTCTTAAAATTAAATTTAATTGAGTTAGAATTCTTAAACTAATGAAAAAATATTAATTGTCATAAATTCTGATGAAATTTAATAAGGAAAGGTTTTGCCATAAATATATTTAATTAATTTTCAACTATGAAATATTAGGAAAAGAAATAGTGAAAAAGATGATTTTATCTAAAGCAAAAACTTTTAATGAAGGGCAAAAAATTCAAATAACATTTCTAAGGCCTTTCACACTTTTAATATATTGTATTATATATATATATATATATATATATATATATATATATATATATATATATAATATTAAAAGTGTGAAGACCCTTACAAAAGTGATTTGAACTTTTTGCCCTTCATTAAAAGATTTTCCTTTACACAAAACTGTCTTTTCACTATTTTTTATAATTTATTATTTAATTATTTTTTATTATATTAACTAAACTTCCTAAAATATATGAGACTCCAAAAATATATAGTAGGAGAGTTAATTAATATTTTTCTTTCTACGGTTCAATTAGAAAAATACTCCTAAAATAGGACTCTATTAAGAAAATACTTCTATAAATATAGAGATATACGTTAAACTAGAGACTTAAACCGGTTTGCCTATTGGGAGAATATGATTGATGCTCATCTTACTTGATTCGATTGCATGTCTAGATTGGTGGATGTTTATTTTCTAACCCTCAACTTCTTCACTGTTTTTGTTAGCATAATAGAATTCAACATGTGTGTATATATAAATCTTCTTTGTTTTCATTCAAAATCATTTTTTAGGATCAAAATTTTCGCTCAGACAAGAATTAGTTGGATCAAAATCGAAGCTTTGTGATCACTATTCTATTATTTTTTATAGTTTACAGGTCGTAGATGAATTTTGGTTGGCTTTGAAGAATTTCTTGTGGAAAGGTTAGGTTTAATTGTATTGTTTTAATATATTTATTATCTTATTATTTTATTTTAATTTACAGATGCCAGATGAATGTCGGTCGGTTTTGAATTTTTTTTTTAGGTAAAAGTTAGGTTTAATTGTATTATTGTAATATCTCTATTAGTTTGTTATTTTGTGGTAGTTTACAGTTTGTAGATGATCTCGACTGACTTTGAGAAATTTTAGTGTGTAAAATTTAAGTTTAATTGTATTGTTTTGATATTACTTTTATCGTATTATTTTGTTGAAAGATTAGGTTTAGTTGTATTATTTTGATATCTTTATTATTGTTTTTGGGAAAGATTAGGTTTAATAAATAAATTCTTCATCTTTACATACTCAAAAGATATTAAATTTAATTATTATATTCATCTTTATTATTTAAATAAATATCCTATATAGTGTAATGTTTGAACTCATTAAAGTGAGGTACACGCGCAAAGCGCTTACACCTAAACTAGTATATATATATTGTAATACTCGTGCCTTTTTCCTAGCTAGAAATCATCTCGAGGATGCTAGGACTTACTTTAAAATGCAAAACTATCTTTGTACACGTGGTACTTTTGAGATTTTCACTTTCTATCATGTGGGAAATTAAGTTAGCTTTCCAACGGTACCAATTTTGTCCAAATCCGACATCAGACGAGGAAGTTATGGACGTTTTACTTGGAACTGTCGGAAACGCCTAGGTATGACGGTCAAGTTGATGGACCGCCACTTTGACCTTCACAGCCAAGGAAGTTGAGCCAAGTACTGGATAAGAACTGACGGACAAGTTGACGGACCGTCATTCAGGCCGTCAACTCTTATCCAGTGAACCCCATTTCTGGTCCACGTCTGATGGGCTAAGTGACGGACCGTCAAGTGTCTGAAGGATCGTCAGTCAGACTGTCATACGCCACGTTCAGTTTATTTCCAGGTCATTTTAACAAGGGTATTTTGGTCACTTATCACTCGCCTACATATACCCAGATAAGTTCGAATTCAGCCATTATGCTCATTGTTATTTCACAAACAAAAACTAGGGTTTATCTCTAAATTTAATCTCCAAGAACAAAACCCAATCCTCTTCAAGAATCAAAGGATTTCAAACCCTTCAAGTTCAAAAACGTCAAGAACCCTGAGTCAGGTATGCGTAGTGTTCATCTATGGACCCCTTTCGTTCATAGAGTTCAAGAACCATGCTTTTTAAATGAGAAACTTTGATTTCCTTATTGTTATGTGATGTTGTTCATGTTAATGATCATTGTTTAAGCTTCAGGATATTAATTTAAGTTGACTTCCATGGTGCATGCATGCTTGTAGTTAAAACCCATGAATTTGGGTGGTTCAAGATGATTAAAATTATTGAGAAAACCTATGCCCCAAAGTGTGCATGCAAGGTGTTTGTTAAAATGCCTAGAATGCTAAAAATCATGTTCCCATGACCCCATAGTATTTAAATGACAAGCTATGTCAACTCTTAAGATGATTCCACATGAACTTCCATGCTATTGATATGTGTTGCTAGTATGATTATGCAATGAACATGATATTAAGGTTGTGCAAGTACTTCCATGTGACATGAAATCCTTTCCATGCAATACATTGTTGATAACCATGCTTAGTATGAAATCCCTTATGTACGATATTATGAATTGTGGACTCAAATCTTGTGATCAAGTCATGCCATGTGTGTCAGTTTCCTTCCATCGAGTCCTGGGGGTATTCGTACCCGAAAAATATAGTTGTGTGCCTAGAGCCAATTCATGTTACCCCGATAATCTCAGTCAAGCCATGATCTATTGAACTCAGTCAGTCATGTGATTCAGGAAACCTCCAAAATCTCATGATCTCAGCAAAATCTCAGATAGTAGTGCTATTCCGTCAGTCAATGGAAGTCAGTTACTCAGTCCATGTACAGTCAGTTAAATCATGTTCAGTCTCTTCAGATGGGAGCAGAAGTTAGCATCGAGTGAACCCAAGGATAGGAACTCACCTGCCAGTTTAGGGTGTGATTCTTAGCAGTCATCCTTGTGTTCCAGAACTACGTAGCCAGCGTAGGTTGAGACATCTTAACCTGTCAGACTAGGGTTGATGAGGTGGATTAACCTATCAGTTTAGGGTTCCCACCATTCTCATTTGAGTACCTTCCAGATGAGGTTCACTCACAACTGTCCTTACCAGTGGCGCGGTATTGACATCCCTCCAGTCGGGGAATAAATTGGACCCCAACTTAGCTATATGCATTATTGGGGCATGTCGGTTAAACAACTACCTCCCACAGTTTCAGGCTCAGTCTCAGTAAAAGAACTCAGATAGTTCTTCAGATAGCAGTATACCAGGACTGCCAGATACAGTCAAATTCAGTTATAGTACGGAACTCAGATAGTTCCATCAGATCCAAGACTGTCAGACACAGTCACCTATGTTGACAGAACCATAGTTTCAGTCATGTCAGAAATCAGTAAATCATGTATTAGCGTACAAATCCACGATTACATATTTACGTTTCCAGTTATTATGTATGTATGTTTTCACTCTCACATTCATATTAGTCGGTCAGTTAGCATTGCTCATGCATGTAAACCCTTTTCATTTAGCCTACCTCACTCGTATACTCAGTACTCCAGTTGTACTAACGCATTTGCGCTATGGTGCTTTCTTTTCATGTTACACCATAGGTTCAGAGACCCGAGTTCCAGACCAGCAGTAGCATTCGCATTCCAGTATACAGAGCTGCAGTGAGTCCTCTTCATCCGAGGACGATATGATTCGATTCATTTATTATTTCAGTTAGTTTTCAGTTTACGGAGTTAGTTGGAGACATGTTCCTTCAACTCCTTATTCAGTCAGTACTTCGAGGCTTTCAGATACAGTTCAGATTTAGTTCAGTTTTGATTCAAACTTCAGTTATCTTGGGTATTTTTCACCCACATGGATGTTATAATTATTTCAGTTGAACCTTATGGCCTATTTTTATGTTTGTCGCATATTACATGTATGTTAAGCAATGTACAGGTACAAATATCAGTCATGAGTTAGCTTGTGGTCCCTCAGGGTCATGAGCACCGTGTAGCGTTTCGATTCAGAAAATCGAGATGTTACATATATATATATATATATATGCTTATATATATATATATGCATATATATGTATTTGCTAATGTGAAGTTATGATCTTTCTTCAGAATATCAATTGAGCGGCACCATAGGATCCAGTGGCGGAGCAAGGATTTTAATTGAGGGGGTTCAGTAGTAAATATATGAACTAGTCGAAGGGGGTTCAACCTCTACTATATATGCATAAATAATATATAAATCATGTAAAAATAGTATAATTTTTCGTCGAAGGGGGTTCGGATGAACCCCCTGAAACACATATAGCTCCGCCCCTGATAGGATCGCTACACAATGTGCTCATTTACCACCTTTTAAATAATCATGCTTGCTTCTTAGATGCTCAATAATGAAAATTGGAGTTGTGTTTGGCCATTGAATATAAATTAAAGTTATTTTAAATTTTTGTGAATAATTTGAAGTGAAATTAGTTTATGGCCAACATGTGTTGCGAATTCAACTCTATGAAAAGTGAAAAAATTTCATTATAAAAAAAGTTTCAATTTCTCAAATGTAGGGTCTTAATTTGATCTCTATAGAAGTAAATTGGACTGTGAGTTGTTTTCTTTAAATAATAAAATTATGACTATAAAATTAAATATGAACTTAATGGAGTAAAGTATAGTAGAATATTTACCCATACTTTTAATTAAATTGGATCCTAAAATGCAAAAACTTCAATTTTAAAATCTACAATGAGAAGAAAAAACAAGCTGTCAGTAACTAAAAGCTCCAACACAATTGAACTTGTTAGGATGTCGTAGCCGATTAGGAGATCTTGTTAGCCTCTTAATTAGGAAAACTATAGACTTTAATATTATCTTTTTTATTTTATATTTAAAAACCAAGTTTGTGGGACCCATGAATCACTTGTCAAAGAATAAACTAAACTCACATAAGTAATGTTGGCTATATGACTTACAAAATAAAATTTCTCACTACTTACTAGGGGTTTTACATACAATTTTTATGTGCTGATTAATTTAAGAATTATATACATATTTAATGTTAGATTGGCTTACAAGATTTTGGAGAGATTCTTGTGAATCGATTTGAGATATTTATGAATTAAAATGGAAAGATCTTAGCAGGGGAGAAGAAAGTTTTTTCTAAAAAAAAGATATATTTTAGAAAAGAAAAAAAAAATTGAATTGTTATAAATGTATTTACATTATATTGAATGTCTATCAAGATCTAATAAGATCTAGTTAATATCTATCAGGATTTGATATATTTGTCTTTTAGTGTGAAACTAGGAGCAAATTCCCCCTATAAATAGAAGGACTTCCTTCATTGTAAATCATCCCTCAAGAGAAGAAATAAGCACTCTCTCTATTCTCTCTACTCTTCTTCTTGTTCTTTATTGTTTTATAACACGTTATCAACACGAGACTCTGCCAAAAATCATCCCTCAAGAGAAGAAATAAGAATCACTCTCTCTATTCTTTCTACTCTTCTTCTTGTTCTTTATTGTTTTATAACACGTTATCAGCACGAGACTTTGCCAAACAAGGTGAGATTATAAATCTGAAGGATTTCAAGGTTAGTAATTCTTTATGTTATCTTTCTTTTGCTACTACTAATATAATTATTATTGGATTTGAGGAAAAATAATTGATTTGGAACCATTTATATTTTAAATTTATTCCTCAAGAACAATATTATAAAAAAAGATGATAATATGTTGGGTTCAAGTCCCATCGATCCATGCCTAAGACGTTTTTATATGGATAAGATGTTGAGTTTGAATCTTAATACACTATATTGATGATATTATGATGGCTAAGGCAAAATAATGGGTGTTTAATGAAATGTCATGAAATTCGACCCATTGAATATGCTCCATTCCATGAAGTGAATGTGGTAGCAATATATGATAAGTCTGAAATATGACAACTTACTTCATTCTTGAGGTGTATGTGGTAGCAGTTCATAATATGCTTGAAAGAAGACAAGTGATTGAATGCACGAATATACGCGTAGAGGGACAATATGATAATGATCATAAAAAATGATGATATTTTCACACGCCTATATGATTATAAGATATACTAGAGAAAAATTCTCTACATCATATGTATGCCTCGATTTGTTTCTGAAGTAGCAAAATCTTGAAAGAGGTTATAAGCTGTCATAATTTGATAGGCTTAAGGCAAGATTATATTCCATTCCTGGGGAATGTGAAGATTATTAATGCAAACATGCATTTGATTGTGATTGTATCACAACTCACCTCCGAAAGAGGTTGAATAATTTTGAAATCTACTTCTGAAGTAGTAAATCTGAAATTTATTCATATAATAGTAAATCTGAAATTTACTAAAGTAAAAACACATATCATGGTAAACTTGACGTTTACTAGATTAAAAGTTCATAAGTTGACATGAACGATTGTGATATCCCGAAGATGTGCATACTGAGTATTGAACATATATTGAAGAATTAAAAAATTCTTCATGAACTTTAATGTTGCTTGTTCTCGTGATAAGTTGGTTGAACCAACTAATTTTGAAATTGAATCCCTCAAAATCTGAAAAGAATAAAAGGTGAATAAGGGCCCGTTCACCTATCATGTGATATGTTGAAAAGATGCATCAATAAGATGATCACATGTACATTCATGATCAACCTACGTTTGACATTCATAAAGTTACTTTTTCAATATAAATTGAGCATAATTTTCAGATTGTGTAATCAAGATAATTCATCTTGATAATGATGGTTTAGCATTGAATGCTTTCCATAAATAGTTGAACCATTACTAATGAGAACAAAGTTTCATGTATTGATATGAAATATGATATATTGCATACAATAGCACTTGTATGCATTAGATCAATATATTATGATTATTTTCTCCCTCTCAATTGGTTCAAGGTCAGGAACCAACTATTCCATCTAATAATTTTGATGTGCGGTATACGATTAATAAATATACCATGATGCACAAAGATGGATTCCTCAAAGAAGATGGAGGATGTATGTTAGTTTTCCTAACATAAGGGGGAGATTATAAGCAACTATGAAATATGTTAGGAATTATCATCAGATCCTCATTCAAAAGATAATTCAAGTCAAATGCCGAAAGCATCTCATATTTAGCTGCAAGTGCTCCTATTTTGTGTCCTTAAAGGATAAAGTCTATGCATGCGTGAAGCACGATAGACCAATCGGTTCCAAATAAAATAATTCTTAAAAAGAATAAGGATCAAATAATCATGATAAGAAGACAATGTGCTCCTGAAGAGCCTACGACATAACACTTCATGAAACCTTATGAGAGGTTTAAGTACCTGAAAATAATGAAGTGATGAGATCTCAAAATGTTATGTCACGTTGTGAACCGATACAAAATAAGAAATCATCGACGATATCTTTGATACAATATTGGCGCAATATTGTAAAAGATTATGATGATCTGAATTCTACGTTAATTTAAGCATGCTGACGCATAAATATTTATCAAGTGGCCTGAAATGATGCATTTTGGTAAGCGTAAAACTTATTTGATTTGCAGTCCAGACACTTGAAGATGTCACACTTGACATGTTGGATAGTGTTACTTGACAAACATCCATATGAAAATTCCTAATGGATTCAAAATGCTCGAAGCATATAAAGTTTCTAGAAAACTTTTTATTATCTTCATAAGATATAATTTGATGATTTGAGTATCATTGGAACTCTTGAAGAGTTTTCAAAAGCAATAGAGTATTTGCTTAAATGAGAAACATGCAAAAATTGAATAAAGATTCATTCCGACCTCAAGAAAAGAATGAGGAACTCCTTGGTTATGAAGTACCATATCTTAGTGCAATTGATGCACTAATGTATCTTGCAAATACTATAAGGTCTGATATAGCCTTTTTTTAGTTAATTTGTTAGCAAGTTTGTAGTCCCGATCTTATTGGTCATGTTGATTTTGGGTACTTATCTGACCCACATAAAGCTCGATCTCAAATAGGCTATGTGTTCATATGTGGTGGTACTGCAATATCTTGGAGATATACAAAACAGTCTATTATAGCCACTTCATAGAATCATGCTGAGATACTAGCTATTCATGAAGCAAGCCGAGAATGTGTATGGTTGAGATTCATGATACATCTTATTCGAGAAAAATGTGGTGTGAAATATGACAATCTACCCACAATTTTATACGGAGATAATGCATCATGCATAACACATCTTAATGGAGGATTCATAAAAGGAGATAGAACGAAGCACACTTCATCAAAGATTTTCTACATACATGAGCTACAAAAGAATGACGATATCAACGCGCAACAAATTTGTTCAAGTGAAAATGTGGCTGATTTATTCACCAAGTCTTCTCCAATTACAACTTTTAAGAAGATGGTACACAAGATCGGGATGCAAAGGTTCAAGGATGTTCTCATTAGGGGGGGTTAATACGCGTTGTACTCTTTTTCCCTTACGAGGTTTTGTCCCACTGAGTTTTCCTTGTAAGGTTTTTAATGAGGCAACCGATATGCGTATTGTTAGAAATGTATACTCTTTTTCCTTCACTAAATATTTTTTTCCTACTGGTTTTTTTCTAGTAAGGTTTTAACGAGGCACATTATCTATCTAGACATTCAAGGGGGAGTGTTATAAATGTATTTACATTATATTGAATGTCTATCAAGATCTAATAAGATCTAGTTGATATCTATAAGGATTTGATGTATTTGTCTTTTAGTGTGAAACTAGGAGCAAATTCCACCTATAAATAGAAGGACTTCCTTCATTGTAAATCATCTCTCAAGAAAAGAAATAAGAATTACTCTCTCTATTCTCTCTACTCTTCTTCTTGTTCTTTATTGTTTTATAATATGAATATTTTTGTAAAAAAATGATGGTTTATTGTTTATTACTGTTATTAGTCGAAAAAGTACTACATAACCGTTTTGTGCCAACTTTTCAAATTGGACTAATAAATATTAAATTTCATTTCTTAGTTGGTGCACCATGCCAATTTTTCTCCTTTTTTATTTGAATTTTGAGTGGAGTAGAACCCAGTATTGCCAATTTGCTTTTTTGTGTATCTACCTTTTTTTTTGGGTAAACTTTTGTGTATCTACCTGCTAGTATGTTATATTCCTCGAATAATTAATACAATAAAAATTAGTCTTCTTAAAATAAATTGATGATACATTTGTCTCATGTATTTAACTTAAAAAGACTCTAGTGTAGAGAACTTTTATTATTAATATAATTTTAGTCTAAATAATCCAAATGACAAATCAAGTTTAGACCTTGGGGTGGTGCATACAAATTATTGGGTAAATAGGGGAATAAGTTGAAAGCTGGAAATAGCCCGTGCAAATTATTGGGTAAATAGGGGAATAAGTTGAAAGCTGGAAATGGCCCCAAGAAAAATTAAAAATCTTTACTCCTGGTCTTGATAACATATATTTTATTTAAGGAGGCAATTTGTTTATACCAAATCATGAATTTGTATGTGTTTGAACATAAAGTATTACACTTAATCGTGGTTATTTGATGTACATTATAAAATTACTTAATAATTACATCGATATGATATAAACATTTAAATTCTAAAGTGAATAAGTATTTATAAAAAAAAAGGTTAGGAGACCTTTTAAGTCATTCTACCGGAGCAATCTATCTTGTGAAATTTATAGTCTTTTTAACATCTAGCCAAATAAAGGAAGATATTTTTTGAATAAAAACATTTCTGTTCGGTTACACTATACAAATATAATAAGACCATCATCAGATGTGGTGCAATAAATGACACCCTTTAAGTGGAGGTTTTAATTTCAAATTCTAAGCATAAAAAAAAAATCTTAATAGAAAGCGTTGCCTTTTAATAATTTTTTTTATATGTCAAATCTAAATTAATCAAGTTTCAATACGAATTTTAAATATATTAATTAAAAAGAAAAGGAAAAAAAAAAGGGTATTTGGTTTGGGGGATGGGGGTTGGGGGTGGGGTGTTAACAAAGGTGTATTGCATCATTCCAATTTGGAAATTGTCACTTCCCCAAACTTAGCAACACCAAGTCTTTTCGAGAAAAAGGTTAAAACACTCCAACAGTTTGCATATTGATACTTTTTTAGATATTTCACATCAAATAATTTAACTTTATGGCATGTATATGTATATCAATATTTTCCGTAATTACACCGACCATCTTCATAATAAATAAAACCTTGTTCTTCTACTAAAAAAAAAAAGAGAGAGAATTTCATTTTCAACTAAGGAGAATTTAGATGCAAAGACTGATTTCACCTTCATCTATTGCCAATCTATAGAATATAGGAGTAGTAATGACAACCTACCTAATGGGAGTATAATTATAATCAAACAAAGGAAAGTACCTAATGGAAAAAGTGAATCCACCCTTCTTTAACTACTGGAGGGGCCAACACTATTTTTTTTATTTCAATTTATGTGATATAATAAAATCTAAATAATTAATTATATTTTTAAATATTTTAAGCTATTAGCTATTATAATTTATAATACTTTTTTGGCATTATAATTTGTATTTTAAGCTGTTAGCTATTGCAATTTATAATACTCTCCTTGTCCAAACTTTTGTAGCATTGATGGTCAATTATATTTTAAAAATAATTTAAGTTTTTAATTATTTTGATTTATAAAAAAAAAATCGTCCATTCCAATTTAAGTGACACTAATATATTTTTGAAAGTCAACCAAATAATTGAGTAGGTCCAGGACGGAATATGTGGAGTGTAAGTTCAGCGAGGTGTCTCATGAGTCCGATGTGGTGGTTAAGCTTGATACTCATTCTATAAGAGAGATAATTTCAAGTATCTAGGGTCTATGATTCAGGAGAATGGAGAGATTGACGATGATGTCACTCATCGAATTGGGGTAGGGTGGATGAAATGGAGGCTCACCTCTGAAATCTTGTGTGACAAAAAGGTAATTCCTAAACTTAAAGGCAAGTTCTACAGAGTGGTGGTTAGACCAACGTTGTTGTATGGGATGGAGTGTTGGCCTATTAAGAAGGCCCACATTCAGAAGATGAAGGCGGCAAAAATGAGAATGCTTAGGTGGATGTGTGGGTGTACTAGGAAAGATAGGATTAGAAATGAGGTTATTCGAGATAAAGTGGGTGTGACTTCGATGGAAGTCAAGATGAGGGAAGCAAGGTTGAGATGGTTTGGTCATGTGATGAGGAGGAGCACGGATGCCCCAATGCGGAGGTGTGAGAGGTTGGCTAGGGATGGTTTCAAGCGTGGTAGAGGTAGACCGAAGAAGTATTGGAGGGAGGTAATTAGACATGACATGGAGCAACTCCAGCTTACCAAGGACATGACCCTAGATAGAAAGTCGTGGGGGAGACGAATTAGGTTCGTAAGTTAGTCTGAGTTTAGGGTATGGTGTCTTTTGGTGTGTTACTTGGAGTATCTTATTTATGGTATTATTGAGTTTGCTAATCCCTATTATATCTTGTTCTTTTACTAGTCTTGCTGTTACTGTTCCTTATCTTAGATTGTTCTATTTTGAGCCGGGGGTCTATCAGAAATAACCTCTCTATCTCACATTTGAGGTAGTGGTATGGACTGCATACACTTACCCTCCTCAGACCCCACTTAGTGGGAATATACTGGGTATGTTATTGTTGTTGAACCAAATATTACGATGGATGAAGAGACATGTCTTTAAACGACTCATAATAACTAATTAAAAGTGAAATAGCAAAATTGCTATAAAATATACTTGTGAATTTTTTTTTAAGTGTGTCTAACATAAGATGTCAAGTTAATTTTTAAAAATCAAAAGTTAATTTATCATTTTATGTCTATTTTACCCTTTTTTCTTAAATGTTATTAATTTCTTATACTTACATGACTTATAATAATTAATTAGGGGTGATATAATAACATCACCGTTGAAGCAGCTGAAGCAGACATGCCGATCTATTTTACTTTTTTTTATTAAATATTATTAATTTCTAATACGTAAATGACATATAATAATTAATTAGATGTGATATAGTAAAATTACGGAACAAATAAATACGACGATAAAAACGTGTCTGCTTTACCACGCTTCTATATAGTACTAATTTTGACCTCTATCCAACTACTTACTGAGGCAAATTAATTAAGGGTGACAAAAAAGTTTTAAAACTAAAAAAGAGTGACACAAGTCTTAAATATTGAGTAGAGGTGACAATTTTAAGATTAGTGTTAATGACACTAATTTTAAAACCCTCAAGTTATATTATTTACACAAAGATCCCTATTCCATATTTACACAAAGACCCTACACCATCACCACCACTCCTCCTTCACACTATTGCCGCCCGCTGCCGCCACCTCCTCTTCCTCCACTATCACTATCACTACCATTGCCACCTCTTCCAGATTCACCATTATTTTCTCCCTCTACATAACTATCGCCTATTATTCTTCTTTCTCCTCTACCACCGTCGCTATCAACACCACAACAAATGTCATCTTCTCATTCGGCGTCACCACCAGCACCACCACCTTTATTTTTACCATAAATATCATTTTTTCGTGGGCTCCTCCTCCAATCAGATCTTTTTTCAGAAATTAAGTATTTATTGAAGTTGCTGCAACAACAGCCGAAGTTGCTGTAACAACTTCGATAGTTGCTGCAGCAACTTCGATAATTGCTACAACAACTTCGATAACTGCTGTAACACAACAACTAATAGTAGTTGTTGCAGCAATTACCGTAGTTGTTGAAGCAACTCTCGTAGTTGCTGAATTTACTAAATTATTTCTTCATTCATTTTTAAAAGAAATCAAAAAAATTCTTTTCAAACTTTTCAATTTTTTTTTAAAAAATAGTCCATGAAAATTAAAAAAGGAAGAACGAAATGAAAAGACAAAGAAAAAGAAGAGGAGAAGATGGAAGAACAGGAAAATCCATAGAGAGAGAAAAAAATAATAAGAAGAAGATGGGGAGAAAGAAAAAGAAGAAGAAAGATTGAAAGATAATAAAAAAGGGGGAAACTCTAAAATTTGAAATTTGGAGTTGGAGGACTTTTTAAAAAATTAAAAGTTTTTAAAAATTACACTTTACACCCCAATTAACTTAATCACAATTTAAATGAAGCTTTGACCTTAGCTGGCCGAAGTTGTCACCATTTTTAATTTAAAAACTTTTTTGTCACCTCTCACTTAATTTTCTCTACTTACTGTAAACAAAAACTTTCCCCAAATGCGAATTAATGAAAAACTTATGTTCAAATGTCTCTGTACAATATAAATCAAGTGTATTCAAAATTTGACGTACATGATTTTTCTTAATTTATATATATATATATATATGTATGTATGTATATATATATGTATGTATGTATGCATGTATGTATGTATATATATATGTAAGTATATATATAGAGTTAATACATAAAAATGACCCTAAACTTAACACCAAATTATAACTTTGACCTGAAACTTTGACAGTGCACAAATATGACCTTTAACTATTCAAAACTGCACAAATATGACCTCCAATCCTACGTGGCAAAATACGTGTTCAACACACAAAACTGGGCGCGTCCAGCACGCAAAACTGTGTGCGTCCAGCTTAAAATCTAAGGGCATAATACATAAATATGACCTTAAACTTTGACAATGCACAAATATGACCTTTAACTATTCAAAACTGCACAAATATGACCTTTAAATGACTCTTCACTATTATTTTTTCATTATTTTTGGCTCAAGATGAAAATGACATCTAATTTCTTTTGTCATTGCGGAAAAAGAGCAATATTGAAGATTTATTAATTAGGCGGGTCAGCCTCATATGAAAAAATCGAGCGGGTATGTATATATATTATAAAACAGAGGACGAATTTAAGTTATATAATATATTTAAATATTATTTATTTAAATATTAAATTAAAGATGAAACTATACTAATAATAAAAAAATTATAGTTTTAATAAAACGTTATTAAATTAATGTTATTAAGGATAGTAGTAGTAGTATATTAAATTAACGTTATCAAATTAACGTAATTAAAATGTTATTAAATTAACGAGGGGCGGACCTATGTGGTTGCCATGGGGTGCACCCAAACCCCCTCGGTAAAAAAATTACGTTGTATATATATAAGATAGAAAATGTATATTTATGTACGTATATTAATGTTGAACCACATGAAACAAGGCACTTAGATAGCCCAGTGGTGTTATTTGCTCTTCTTGGGCGCTTCCTTCAGCCTACTGTGCGGGTTCGATCCCAAATAATAATAATAATAATATTTTTTTTTTAATTAAAAAAAAGTTAGGTGCTGCTATTATAGAGATAAATAATAAAATTATAATAATAATAATAATAATAATAATAATAATAATAATAAAAACGACGTCGTTTTAACACAAAAAGAAAAACTTTGACAGTGCACAAATATGACCTTTAACTAGTCAAAACTGCACAAATATGACCTCTCTCCAAGTCATCCCTTTTAACGATGTGGCACCGTGTGATTGTATTACCTTTCCACGTAGGCGCGAGTGAGACTCACGCATGTGGTTGTAAAATTGGAGGTCATATTTATTCAGGTTTTGAATAGTTAAATGTCCTATTTGTGCACTATCAAAGTTTAAGGTCAAAGTTATAATTTGGTGTCAAGTTTAGGATCATTTTTATGTATTAACTCATATATATATATATATATATATATATAAAATCAAAATAAAATCGAAATAAACCTCTCATTTTTTTAGAGCTTTCTGTTTCGCCACAAGTCATGGTCAAAATATGTTTAGCCACACCTAATATTTGGGAACCACCCAACGCATTAAAAGTTAAACTCTAATTTCCTATTCTTTTCTTTTCCTTTTCCCTTTTTTTTTTAAATTTAAAATTAAACTATGGACTCAATATTGTTAGCCCCATATTCTCATTATATGTTTTACTAACGACAAATTAATAAACAAATATCTTGCAGGATATATTGAAGATCCAAAAAATTCATAAGGAATCAATCCAGAATATTCAAGAAAAGAAGCAAGCATCCACTCACAAAAAGCCTAACGCTAAATTTGGAAGAGTACCAATTATGGAGATTATTGTCTCCCCAAATATAAGGCAAACAAATCAATCACGACAAAAGCAAAACGAAAGAAGACCACACCCTATACATTGACATATCTGATATGGACATGTATGACTGTGAAGGCTGCACCACGTATGGACATATCTGATATGAACATACTTTATAGTGCCATCCCTCAATCAAGGAATCAATTCAAATCCTTGATTGAGAAGAAATCTCTTGGTTTCCTTATGAAGGTTAGAAGCCGAAACAACTGAAGAGTATAAAAGAAAAGACTGAAGATCGAAGCACTCACGCAACTTCAAAAGGAGAATCTCAGTGTGCCTCAATGTTAGTCTCAATAAAGCTTTGTACTTCTTAGTTTACAATAATTACACAAGAGTAAGATCGAGTCGACTTAGTCATACCGATTGAGGCTGTATCACAAGATCTGAAAATCAAAATAAGTTTCAGAACTTATTCACTACCATTATAGTCAGACTTCACTTTGAAAAGATCTAAGGAAACTTTGAAACCCAAGGAGACTGGAAGTAGGCACCACATTGATGTTTCGAATCAGAATAAATCTTCGTATTCTTATTTTAAATTACTTATTTACTTGCCTATTTGCTTAAATCTAATCTGCTTTTTTAAGTATACTGATTTGCAGGTAAGTCGACTATGAAGGCTCAACATTCGACTCAATTTTTTTTTTCAATTCATCCCCTTCTTGAATTTCAAATATAAGATCGTCCGCTTAGATAGTCATATAGTTTAAAAAGGTTCAAATAAAATTTAGCTTCCCATGGCATAAAAGCATAATCCCCAACCTTAAAATAAAGGAAAACGTACCAAAAATATAATCTGAGCGACAACACATATTCTAGCTACTAGCATAGTATAATATATACTTGTGAGGTAAGCTAGAGCTCAAGCTACAACATTTTTTAATTGTACTTTTTGATTTCTAAGTTTAATTTACTACAATACAACAACAACAACATACCCAGTGTATTCCCACCTAGTGGGGTCTGGGGAGGGTAGAGTGTACGCAGACCATACCACTACCTCAAGAGAAGTAGAGAGACTGTTTTCGATAGACCCCCGACTTAGGACCAATAATAGTATAACCAATACAAAAAGTAAGCGCATATAAACTAGTATGGTACACAAAACAAATTAACAGTATAACAAACCCCAAAGATAAGTGCATAATAAACTAGTACGGGATGCAAAAAAGCCAACACCACTAGCCCCAAAAACTACAGCCACAACACTACGAACCAGAAACTCTAGACCCAAAGGAGCACTCCCCTATTACTACCGCCGCGCTCCCACCCCCTAACCCTCTACCCTAATCCGCGTCCTCCACACCTTCCTATCAAGGGTCATGTCCTCTGTAAGCTGTAATTGCTCCATATCAGGCCTAATCACCTCCCTTCAATATTTCTTCGGTCTACCTCTAGCCCGCCTAAAACCATCTATAGCCAGAGTCTCACACCTTCGCACTGGAGCATCAGGGCCCCTCCTCATCACATACCCGAACCAACAAAGCCTCATTTCTCGCAACTTATCCTCCACCGAGGCAACTCCCACCTTCTCCTGAATAATCTCATTCCTCACCCTATCTTTCCTGGTATGTCCATACATCCATCGTAACATTCGCATCTCTGCCACCTTCACCTTTTGAATGTGGGAGTTCTTAACTGGCCAACACTCCGCTCCATACAACATAGTCGTCCAGACTACCACTCTGTAGAACTTACCTTTAAGCTTCGGGGGCACCTTCTTATCACAAAAGACTCCCGAAGCGAGCCTCCACTTCAACCAACCTGTCCCAATACGATGCGTGACATCCTCGTCAATCTCACCATTACCTTGAATTATGGACCCCAGATACTTGAAACTCTCCCTCTTCTGGATGTCCTGAGAGTCTAGCTTCACAACCACTCCATCTTCTTGCAACATATCACTGAACTTACACTCCAAGTACTCTGTCTTGATTCTACTTAACCGAAAACCTTTAGATTCAAACGTCTGTCTCCAAATCTCCAACTTATCAATAACAAAGATGCACGTATTTAATGTATTGAATAAGCACTTTTTCACCTCACCTGTAGTTTGATCAAATGCAAGACTAAAACTTATTCCAGGATTAGGCGACGTTTGGTTGGAAAGAGTTATCTCGGGATTAGCTATTCCGAAATTATTTATCTCATTATTTATATGGGATAACTTATTCCATCATTATGATAGAAATGATAGGATAAATAATCCCAAAATTAGCTAATAGCTCTAACCAAACGCGAAATAAAATAATCTTATATTTTCATCCCGCGACTATTATACCCTATACCTTATCCTCAACCTTATACCTTATCCTGATTTATGCATTGATTAAAATCATTTAAACATCTTTTCTGTGTAAAACTTAAGCAATGCTCTCATTGAAAAATTGACAATCTATATTTCCTTTTCATACTTCATACTAAGAAAAGACACTATTAGTTTAATTGGGTTAGGAGATGAGACATTTTACTAATAAATTTGGTACTAAGTAAGTCATTTTTGAAGGATTTTTTTTTTTTAAATATTTTTTTTTGATTCGATGTTTGATTGATTGGTGCGTGAAAAAATAATATTAAAAAATAATGATTATTTTAACAAATTAGAGGCTATTCCGGTAAAAACAATTGAGTACTCAAGATTGACAGTAATATATAACATTAGTCATTAGTTGGAGCAAGTGATACAAAATAAAATTAAATATTTTGTCCATAAGTAAGAAAGTCATTTCCCATTTAATATGATAACCAGACACCAAAAAATAACTTTAGTAGGGAAAATATTTTTTCTAAATTTGAAATGTGGTCGTTTATTAGGTGGAAATATACTGAATATATTGTTGTTGTTGTATGAAATGTGGTCGATTATTTTAAAAAAAAATTCAGCTTTCTTTTAATAGACAAAACAACAAAATACAATAATACATGCTACTTCATCCATTCATTTTTACTTCTCCATATTTAGCACGCCCTTGTAAAATAATAATTTATTATATTATTATTATTAATTATAAATTATTAAAATATCAAATAAATTAATATTTAATAATAAAAATAAAATAGATATAAAATAAAAATTATTTTTTAATTCTTAAATTAAATAATTATTTATAGTATATTAATTAAAGATGAAAGGAGGATAAAATAAATGCAAAATAAAAATTATCTTTTGATTTTTAAATTGAATAAGTAAGTTAAATAATTATAATGAATATATTAATTGATGGAACAAAAACAAGACAAAAGCAACGACGTCGTACAGTGATCCGCCGCTTTCTAATTGGGTGTACTATAGACCAAGAGCCCCATATATGATTTTCTTACAAATGAAGTCAGTCAAACTCGAACTCAATCACAAATAAATAGAGCAAAAGAATATCAGTCCAGCAGGAACAAAAATGGCGTCTATTCCACGTTACTTTTTCATTTCTCTACTTGTTCTTCATTCCCTTCTCTTCTCCTTTGTCAAATGTGATGGTAAGTAATTCTTCACTCTTTACTATACTCACCAAATTGTTTTTATTTTATTGATTTTGCATCCAAGTTAGTGCTATTTTTATCATCATTTGTCCTTCATTATATTTCTATATTTGATTCTTGATTGCTAATTGGATTCTGCATATGAGGTGTTTAGCTTGCTCAATTTTAGCTCTTTTCTTTCCTTTCCATTAAAAGATCTAGACTTTTTATTGTTGTTTGATACCTCATTCGGTGACCCATTTCAAGATTTTCTATTCTGAAGATTTGGGCTAGTTCAACTACTACTAGTAGTAGAGTTCTTGGATCCTGATGTGCATTTAGTTTCTGGTATTCCAATAGTCTTTATAAAAAAAATGAGCTTCTTTTTAGCAAGTGTCAAATTAAGTTATTGAAGTATATATATGGAATATAAGGTTAGATCTGATTTATAATACCTGAAGATTTGATGGATGAGCCAGATCTCTGACCTTGTTTCATGACTCAAAATCAATGGAAAAGTTCACTGTATTGAATCCAAAGCTAATCTTACTTTATGTTGATGAATTTTAAATCTACAATGCCAGTGATTGATTCTCAAAGAGGTTGCGTCATTATTTTGGAAATGGAAGAATTTACGCTAGTAAAATGGACTTAGTTCTATTAGGGAAGAATCCTTTGTGTTCAACCAGTTTAGCTTTAACTATTCAAGACGGATGGTATCTGATCTGTTGGTTCTCAATTTTTAGCGACAAACTGGCCTTATACATCAGCCAGTTTTTTATCGGAATGGTTTTTAAGCCAGTTGTTCTCATCATGATCAACCCATATGCTGAGAACAGGGTCAATCATTTCAACAAATCCTCTGCCTTTTTCCGTTAAATGAGGAGCAGAGTATCTCAGCAAGTCAACTCCAAACCTCTGTGGTATGAGGAAAATGGATATAGATTGAAATGTGGAAAGAGCTTGTAGAGCGCAGAAATTTCCTTTCCGGTTGGAGTTATTCTGTTTCTCCTTTTTGGGGTTCTTTTTGGTGTGAAAGGATGGGGTATCACGTATAAGGGAAAAACTTGACCGCGTGCACCATGCTTTGTAACACCTCATGAACATCCGTTATCAATTTCTGATTCACTTCCTAGACCATTTTGTGAGTGCACTTTGTGAACATGTGTGTGCCCATAACACACGACAAAAAGGACTAACTGTGCTTCTAGACACCTTACAATAAAGAAGCCCTGGCCCCTTGGTGTCCTAAACGTCTTCTTCAACCCTGCCTAAGCAGCTTTCTTTCTTCTGGTAGTATAGTCACTCCAGTTAGTGTATAACTTGACGCTCTAAAGTCTGTATCTTGTTCCTTGTTAGTTAATCGTATTCAACTTCTATCGCAGATCTGTTATTTCTCAAGTATTTCTTTCCATTAGCTCTCCAAGCTTGTGGATATCCTTTCAACTTTGTATCCCCTTCGGAGACTTTTTTTTTTATCCTTTATATGGTTTATTATCTACCTTAGAGTTTCATATTTGTCACCTTGGTGCAGATGAGGAAGACAACCTTCTTAAAGGTATTAACAGCTACAGGGCATCCCTAAACTTGAAAACTCTGCGCGAGAATGACAAAGCAAAGTGCCTTGCTGATGAAATGGCTGACCAATTTAAAGATCAACCATGTACAAACACAACAGGCGCCAATACTGTACCTGGCACTGAACCTCAATTCTCTGACTATCCTAAACTTCTATCCAAGTGCAAATTGAATGTCACAACCACCAGAGATGGAATGATAATGCCTGCCTGTGTTCCCAACCTTGTTCCAGGCCTCGTTCTTTCCAACTTTACGAAGTCCCAGTATTCTAATTATCTGAATGATACCAAGTTTAGTGGTGTTGGAATTGGTTCTGACGATAACTGGATAGTTGTAGTCTTGACCACAAGCAACCCAGAGGGAAGCTTTACACCTGATAATAGTTCAGCAAACCTAGTTTTTCAGCTTGGTTTGATCTCTCATGCAGTCTTTCTACTTATGGCATTTCTCATCTTACTGTGAAAATGTTGAACCTTTACACTTTTTTTTTTCTTTTTTCACATCTGAGTGTAGTTTCTGTTATCAGTACCGGATTTTGTTGTTAGCTGGTGATTTGTAATATTCTTATTGAAAGAGGGAGATTATCAGCTACTATCCATACAGAGAATGTACCTTACAAGACTATAAACTTGTGTCAGAAACACATTCCCTTGTCTTTTTTATATTGTACTACTTTGTAATATTGCAGCTTTCATTCTACAGATATAATGTCATCTCGGGCATCAAATCTTCTTGACATAAGACTCAACATTGGGTTATAAAGCTTGAATTAATAACCTTGAATTGACTAATTTCCTAACCCTTGTGAAAGATTTAACACCCAGTGTATAGTGCAACCAACAATTTTAGTTTTGTTCCTTTTGTGATTCGAACCCACGACCTTTAAGGTTGGAGGTGTCGGGTGGTTACCATCTGAACAACCCCACTTGCCACCGTATATTGAATGAAATAAGAGAACCTCAAGTAGTTATGTAAACTTGAAGCTGATGATTAGGTTTACATTCAAATATTTGAAATGATTTACATTGAAATATGACATACAATTCAATTGAGAGGTTCGGAACACCCCCTAACAAACAAAGTCTCTTCATCTTTCACCGTCCCAGAACACACGTAAAAGAAAGACCTAATATCCTAATCAAGACTTTGAAACTTCTTCAAATGTATTGGATCTTAGTCCAATTCCTTCAAATATCCATTTCAGCATACGCAACTTGAAATTGTCAATCTTGATGACTTTGCTGAGGATACATCTCTCTCCTGTAAGCTTTAAAGAGATCAATTCCCAAGAAAGTATTAAGCAAATTCATCCCAGCCATGCCGAAAAGAGCAAGAGGGAGCTCTATACCACCCTTGTCAAACTTGTTAGCATCTCGTATCAGCTTAACAGTAATGAGAACATGTGACACAACTCTTGCTAGAACAAAAGTCATCCAGTTAAAAACCCATTCCACTTTCACAAAAACGCTGCTAATAGAATCACGAAAACCCGCCATCCTCCGCACTTTACGCAGATGCAGAAACACAGAATGCAGCTCACAAATGAGAGTAAGGATAAGGTAATTGATGGTAACATTTCGATACAATGCAAGTGTGAAGCATACAAGAAGCACAAAATGATGCAATAATATAGAAGGAATCCATCCGCTATACAATCTGTATAGCAGCATATCTAACTGATCATAAGCAAAATAACCACACGAAAAACACAAAGCTGTATACGCCCATGGCCATGTATGATCAACAAGCTGTGCGTGCTCAAATATGTGATTCACGTTAACCATCAACTGATTGACCAAAATGAAGAGCACTGAAGCAGATGTAGTGGTTGAATGCAGAAGAGATACGCAGGTGTTAACGAACAGAGGATCACGATTTCGCATCGATTTGCGGATGATCCAATTGGCTGATTGGTAGAAAATGAAACCAAGAATGATAGCAACAAGTTCCTTGCGCTCGTTAATTAGTATTTCCCATAAAACTGAGACAATCCATATGAGCAGTGTGGCCATGAAAAATACTAATGCTTTGGTTCCTTGGTTAAACCCACTTCGAATAGCCATGGATTCTGTAGAATTTGAGGCTTGATTTATGTCAAATCTTTTGTTTTGGTTCTTGTTGTTGTACCTCTTAATTGTCTTATCTCCTCGTACAGAAGTAAGAAACAGTAGGCGTGGAAAGATGTGGATGGTCCATTCGTAGTCCACATTCCATTGGAAGTTACGCTGGGTATTATTTAACATTTGAATAGATTGTATAGTTTTGTTAGGGTTCATTGTCGAGCCGCTACTCTCTATTTCCTCAATTTTATATTACTTGAGAGTTGGTTCGGTTAATCTGGCACAGCCTTGAGTAGAGGTGTATTTTACTTACTTCCTTTCATTTTACTTACCACAATATGACTTGACTAATTGATTAAGAAAAATAATTAATAACATAATTATTTTATCATATAATTTCTATTAAAATAATGCTTATATTTTAATTTGAACAAAAAACAATTAATACTAAAGATAAAAAAGAATTTTTTTTTTATCTTTTCTTAATATGTCAAAAATAACAAGTAAAAATAAAAATACAATTAAAAAACTTGTGACAAGTAAATAAAACGGAGAAAGTCCTAACTAATCTTATTAATAATGTTTTTTAACTATAAAATTTGTTCGCTTTTAACTTGTCACTAATTTTTTAAGTGTATTTCTATTTTTATTTGTCATTTTTGATATATCAAGAATTTTTTTTTTCTATTTTATCCTTAGCATTAATTATTTTTTCTTCAAATTAATTTTAATGCACCATGTAAACATCATTTAGTGAGAGTACTATGATAAAACAACCATGTTATTAGTTATTTTTTGATAGATGTGTCAAGTCAAAATGTGTCAAGTAAAACCGAATGGAGGAAGTATTCAATACTAAAGTAGAAAAGGAAAAATATAACAGAACCGTCTTGATTTTATAAATTGGTTAAGTAAATTGAAGCAACTATTTTTTTGATGTATAAACCACATAAATCCCTTGCTAGTGAAAGTATTTACTTAAAATCCCGACTGACTTTCTCTCTCCCGATTTTGGGTAATATACTTATACATTAGGTCGACTCTTGATACGGGTCAAAGAGGCATCTAAACACTCGAGGATATGAAGACGTGAGGAAAGACCCGAGCTTGTGGGGCTGCCTAACCAAGGAACAAGCTTTGAAGTTTAGAGAACAAGTCCCAACACTCCAAAGCTGTCCAAGAAGCCAAGCCCATTTGTTTGGGCTCATTAAGGGCCTTTTGGTCATTTATGTAACAAGTGTTGCCCTAGCCTATAAATAAAACAATTAGGTCATTTTGTCATTTAGACTTTGATGATATGTTTTGAGAGCACCATAGAGTGTCTTGCAAGGTGGAATCCTTGTGTTGGTAGCTTGCTTAGAAACGTTGGTTGCTTGGGGATTTCGGTTCCCTTGAGGTCACGTAAGAGATAGGTTTATGTTGTGTGTGGTATTAAAGGTCCAAAAGTGGAATAAGCTCTTGGGTTGTTAATATTACATCTCCATTTGTCTATCTTTCTATCTTTACTTTGTTCTAATCGTTGGTGTTCTTGTTCTAGTATTGTAACCCGTGACTTGTTGTCATTGTTATATCCTTGTTGTTGTTCATCTTGTGTTCATATTGTTGTTGTTAATCTTACTTTGGATTGGCTGTTTCGGTGTTAAAACACACCCTTTATCTCATCATTGTTGTTGTTATTGTTGAATCCGAGTGTGATCTCTAAACGGTCCTTGAATCTTCGAATTTGTGGACTGTTTTGAGTGTGTTTTCTTGTCTTCTTGATAATTCCGGTATCATTTGGTATCAAAGTCATCTTTGGTTTTGTTCCTACAACACCAATCTTAGGCTCCCTTGGTTGAATTTTTTTTTTTTAAAAAAAGGTTAAAAACTGAAATTTTCAGAGAATTGCAAAACTGTCCATTTGGTGTTCTTGGCCGAAAATTTTGTTATTGTTGTGTATTGGCCAAGAATTTTTGTTTGTTTAGTTGTTTCTAAGTGTTGTCTTTCTTGTTCACTAACACTTTGAGTCTAAAATCTAAACTTGAGCTTGAACTTGTTGGAGTTGTTATTGTGAACTTGAAAAGTGGCCGATTGTTGTTGTTCATTGTAGTCTTAGCCGTGAATTGTTGGCGTTGCTTGGTGGTTGATGAAGATGTTCTTACAACCTTTATAACTTGATGAATAAAGTGACTACTAGATCTTAAAAAGGTGAAGGGAAAAAGGTGAAACTTTGTTAGTCTTGTAAGACTTGCAATCATCCATCAACTAGTCAATCACTTCTTAACAACTTTCCTTGTTTTAAGGACCTTGTTTTAGGGAATTAGTGCAAAAAGTCAAGTCTTCCATTCTTTTGAATTTGAAGAGGATTTCAAGACTTGTTTCCCTCCAAAACAATTTCCACCAATTCCAAATCACCAATTGTTCAAGACTTTTAGTTTTGGAAAATAAAAAAATTGTTAGGCCGCAACCAATACGTGACTGCCACGTCACTGTTACTCTTCACACAATAAATTTTGGCTCAAATTTGGATTTTCTTAGTTTCTTATTGTTGGTTCCTAGTTTCGTTTGTTGACTCTAATAACTAATCGACAAGCTAGTACTCCTCTACTAGATGTAAGTTAGTTTTTGAATACTCTTCTTCGTGTTAACGTTGTTTGTTTTGTGCTTTTCTCGTTTTTGAGTCATAGTATCTTTTGGTTCAAGTTCGTACATTACTTATTTGAGTCATTTCAAACAAGAATCTACTCTGACCTCGAGCCACAATTGGTACCAAGTAACCTCATTGGAGTATAAGCGAGTTATCAACGGTTGTGAGACCAATAGAGTGAAAACGTCAAAGTGTGATAGTGAGGAATTGTGGACTGTTTTGAGTCGACTCGTGGACTGATTTTTGCTAACATTAACGTGTTATTATTTTTATTACATTTTAGTGTTCTTAATAGGTACTATGGCATCGGGAAAGGTGACCATGAACGATTTGATGGCTGCCATAATGGGTATGAAACATGACCTTAGTAGTCGAATGGAGAAAATGGAAAGAATAATGGACCGAGTGGAAGGAAAAATGGAAGGGACGAAAAGCTCTTTTTGCAAGGAGTTGGATAACTTGATAGAGCAACCAAGCCTTCCTAATCAAGTTCCCGTGAGTGGACATGCTCTACATGAGCTACAAGGTAATCAAACTAACTCTTGCACTCTAGTGAATGAGGCTAGTAGCCAGCTAAGTGTGAATGATAGTTTGACTTTAGGCGAGCCGAATGTACCTCCATTTGGTGATGATAATGTACAACTTGAGATTGTGGAAACACTAGTTGATCCATCTAGTGTTGAAACCATTGTGGCAAGTGATAGTACATTGTCTTATGGAAGTCATGAAGACCAACTTGTGTGTGAAAATGGTGATGTTGAACATATTGGCCGATTGACTAAGGATGACCCTCTAGTTGTTTTTGTTGTATATCATGTTAGTATAGAGGGTGTCAATGAGTATAGTAGTGGTAGTCTTCGGGAAGGAAGTATGTCCTCCACTCGTGTCCATGGACACTCTACCCCTTTGATCGCGGCGACCATTTGAGATGTGATGTTGATTCATTTCAAATCATATTCGGGAATGACGTGTGTGCATTGTGTGGGCATGGTTATGTTGATGCTAAGCATGTCTTGTATGTAATTCGGGTTTCCCGTGATTGGTGTGTCATTTTTGAGAACCCGAGGGATGTTTGGTTATATGTAAAATTTGAGCCACTTTGGCATGATGCTATGATTGATTACGCTAATCCTAACCCTCATATCATGAGGAACTTGTGTTTGCTTGTCCTTCCTATTATTTTGCAAGGTTCGGATTCGAGGACGAATCCTTTCTAAGGAGGGAAGAATGATACGGGTCAAAGAGGTATCTTAGCACTCGAGGATATGAAGACGTGAGAAAAAACCCGAGCTTGTGGGGCTGCCTAACCAAGGAACAAGCTTAGAAGTGTAGAGAACAAGTCCCAACACTCCAAAGCTGTCCAAGAAACCAAACCCCTTTGTTTGGGCTCATTAAGGGCCTTTTGGTCATTTATGTAACAAGTGTTGCCCTAGCCTATAAATAAAACAATTAGGTCATTTTGTCATTTAGACTTTGATGATATGTTTTGAGAGCACCATAGAGTGTCTTGCAAGGTGGAATCCTTGTGTTGGTAGCTTGCTTAGAAACGTTGGTTGCTTGGGGATTCCGGTGCCCTTGAGGTCACGTAAGAGATAGGTTTATGTTGTGTGTGGTATTAAGGGTCCAAGAGTGGGATAATCTCTTGGGTTGTTAATATTACATCTCCATTTGACTATCTTTCTATCTTTACTTTGTTCTAATCGTTGGTGTTCTTGTTCTAGTATTGTAACCCGTGACTTGTTGTCATTGTTATATCCTTGTTGTTGTTCATCTTGTGTTCATCTTGTTGTTGTTAATCTTACTTTGGATTGAATGTTTCGGTGTTAAAACACACCCTTTATCTCGTCATTGTTGTTGTTATTGTTGAATCCGAGTGTGGTCTCTAAACGGTCCTTGAATCTTCGGATTTGTGGACTGTTTTGAGTGTGTTTTCTTGTCTTCTTGATAATTCCGGTATCAACTCTCATACATTGCTGGAATGTATGAGAAAAATGATTAGCCTATATTTATGGAAAGAGAAATCAGATAATATCTTTCTCTTCCTTAATTAACGCCATTAATTACCTATCATTATGTGGTGTATGATTAAATATAGTAACTAAAATTCAAGTTAAAAAATATCTTAAACATTACAATTAATTTTCTTTTTTGTTGCATTACGTTTTGAAAAAAAAGGTCGACATCTGCTTTCTTCAATTCTCCAAAAATTCAATATGAACATCCCCACATTGTTGCGTTATTCGGGTATTTGGGAGTCAAAAATTATTTATCAATCCTACAAAAGTGACACAATTATTATTTTAGAAAGTATAACCTTCTTGAAATTGATTGCGACGATTGCAATGGAATTGAATATTGATGAAGTTCATACAAAAATTGAATTAAAATACATTGTTGAAGGTAATTCCTCTCCAATTATCATAAACAATGACAATGGAGTGAGGCTTTACATCGTTGAAGGTAATTCATCTCCGACGTGCAGGTCACAACCGACGTACCTGTGAGTTTTTTCCAAATGAAACTTGAACAAGATAATTTCATTATCAAAATGATCACCCTTTTTTTTTTTAATAACCAGTTTACAGTATACCTGCAAACAATGTGGAAAACTGTTATGACTTTATTTGAAATTGTGGTTTCTGGTTCATTTCTAATTTATAGCTTGTAATTGGTATATCATATTTTTATTTTGATTGAATAATTATGATTTGCAGTATTATGGTACATACCGATTTGCAGTATTATGGTACATACCTTTGGCGAAATTACTAGTTTTAACCTATGTTGCGGAATCCAATTCTTATACCTTTGATTTTGAGAATTGGTTCTAATTTTATTTCATTATATAATCAGTATGAATGATGAAAGATACCTATGTTATAAATTTTTTATTAAGTGTTAAGATTAAACTATCGTGCATACTTATGTCTAAACTGACTCATACATAGCTGCTTGCATATATAATAAAATTATTTTAAAAATAGTGGTATTAATTCTAATGTATGAGGATGCATTATATTATTACTTGTATAAGGTTTACACATGCATGTTTACCTGTGGTATGAGGTTGTCTTTTATTTATTTTGGCAATATGCTTCTACGAATAAGATTTCATTATAGCTACAGCCAAAACAAATAAAATACCCCAGACAATATTTTTACATGTATGTGCAAACCTTATATTAGTTATAATATAATCTGAACAAATGTATAATGAAATCAGTACATAGTCTAAACAAATGTATAATGAGCTCAGTAAAAAAATTCTTTACACGTAGCGATATAAATTGCAATGTATGAGGATGCATTATACATGTATTTCATTCTATAATGATATAGATAATGTATAGTATTATTACTTAATGTATAAGATGTTTCATACATAGCTGTTTTAGTATACTGTTTTTTTCAATCATAACAGTATTAATATTTAAGAATGAGGGTTCTTTATACATGTAATTCACTGTATATCGACAAAAGTAATGTGTAATGTTATTATATAATCTCTTATACATTAGTTAGTGTAATTCATTTTTTATAATGAAAGGTATGAGGAATACCATAGCAATATATTTTTATGTCATGAACCTGAATTAAACAATATAAGTTCATGAGAAATACCACAGCAATATATAGAAAGGTATGAGCAGGGGCGGCTCAACCAATGTGGTGGCCCAAAGCAAAACTTCAATGAGAGGCCTTATGATTTTATATGAAAAACAAAAAAAAGTCTTATATTGTATATAATGTATCGAAGTCTTTTTTTTTTTAAATTTTTATATATAAAGTTGTTATAATTCTCAGGCCATCGATATCATACGCCTATTGAAATAATTTTCGCGAAAAATAAGTTATTCATAGATTTTTCAAAAATAAATTAATATATATGTTGCGTAAATATATTAGATCATATTTATTTGTCGTAGAAGGTACGCACCTTGTTTTCAAGATTTCAAATATCTTTAAAGAGGTATACCTATAGAGAAATTTATATTGACGAATGACGATATAGGATAATTTAAAATACTCTCTCTAACCCAATTTATGTGACACTTTTTGCTTTTCAAGATTCAAACATTTGATTGTATGCTTATATAGAATCATTATAATTTTACAATAAAATTATTTATTACGAAAAAACTAACTCGTTTGACTCTAGAAATTCAAACACAATCACATAAATTGAGATAAAAAAATATACTCCCTCTGTTTAAAAAAGAATGACCTACTTTTCTTTTTAGTCCGTTTAAAAAAGAATGACCTCTTTCCCTTTTAGCAACTTTTTAATTTTAAATTTTCACGTGGCATGTTTATAACCATAAGATTGAAGGGCATATTGATACATTTGACATATCTTTAATTTAACACCATAAGATTCAAAAGTCTTCTTTATTTTCTTAAACTCCGTGCCAAGTCAAACTAGGTCATTCTTTTTGAAACGAAGGGAGTAATATATACACATGTTATAAAATTTTAGGTCCCCCAAGCAGCAGCTTTAGCTGCTTCATGCTTCAGCCGGCCCTGAGTATGAAAAATATCATAGCAAAAAACTGAATTAAACAGAAATATGAACCTATTAAATGACGCTGCTAAAAATACATAACATATGTATGTATAAGCAGTTTCAATATAACAACAAAAAGTATAATCATCACCAACATCAAAGATTCACAATTGTTGTAATTGTTTAACCTCCAATACATAAAATAATAATATAAATGTTTTCACGCTGAACGTTTAAGAACTGTGTTACTCTAAAATGACTATGACAGTTTCATCAATTGTCGGAACATAACTATTCCTTGGACGCGGAGGATCGTCATTATCACTTGTGTATCTCTCAATTGCCTTTCTGACCCCATAATTTCAGAGTAAAGATGCATAGCATACACGTTGATCTTGTGCGTCAAACCCACTTAAAAGCACTTTCAGTCCTTCACTTAATATCCCAGCATATGCATCAACAAAAATGTCACAATCCCTGAATTTGAAATAATACTATTATTTAACAAGCCGTTAAAAATATTATTACATGTTTATACATCTTATAAAGTAAAAAAACAAGAGCACTTACAGACTAGCAGCTGTTTGCGGAGGTATGTTTTGCACATAGTCAACATCAAATGGGTGTTGACTGAGAAGTTGAGTGCGCTGACTAAACTTGTCTTAATATTATCTTATATAGTTTACATATATGTGTACACCTTATACAAATCAGTACATAATCTGAACAAATGTATAATGAATTCTTATACATAAAGGTATAAAGCCAAAATAAAAAAAAAATGCAACCTGATACAACAGTTTCACATTTATCATATGTATGAGGGGATGAGAGAGAAAGAATAAATTTAAGGGATCTAAGTAATTACTTTGGAATATTTGTAATTTCTTTTTCAATATGGAATTTGATGTAATAAGGTAAAGTTACCTTGTGTATATATATAATTTTTAGTCTTTTGATTTGGGGATCAAGTAATTTGAAACAAAGGAGTACAAGTAAAGGCAAAATGAGAAGAAAAATCGACTGTTACAAATAGGGGTGTACATAGGTTGGGCTGGTTCGATTTTTATTAAAAAAAAGCCCAAACCAATCATGTCGGTTTATTAAAACTATAAACCAAATCAAACCAACATAAAATTATTTTTTTCGGTTTAGATTTTAATCGGTTCTTTAGATTTTTTCATTTTTTTTCATTTTTTTTATAATCTTTAATTTTTACAATTATATTGTGATCGAAGACTAGATCAAATATGTTTTCACTCATGTGCTAATGAAAAATCACAATTATGAAAAAATGAAGAGTGAAAAACTCTCTTGAAACTAAAAAGTGAGATAAAGAGTGAAAAGTTTAGGTTTTAAGTTTATATTGGGTTTTGGATCATTTAATTAGCAATTAATGGATAAATATTACAACTTAAGGCCCAAATCTAAATATATATCTATATCTACTTTCAAATTACTTAAATTAGTTGAAAAAGTATTTAAAAAGTAGATTATAATTAATATTTTATGTATATAAAAATTTGAATATTATATATATATATATATATATATAATATATATATATATATATTATGTCGGTTTGATTCGGGTTCGGTTTGACTATTTTTTGGTCAACACCAAACCAAACCAAGAATGATCGATTTTTTTTTTCTAACGCCAAACCAATCAAACCAAACCATAAGTTTTTTTTTTTTCAATTTGGTTTGGTTCGTCGGTTCGATTTGACTTGATGGTTTGATCTGTATACCCCTAGTTACAAACAATGAAGTTTTTTACCATTACTAACAATGAGTTTAGTAATATGATACAATAAAATTTAAATAACAATCAAAACAAACATTAAACTAACAGCTAATTACAACACAATAGGTAACAACCATCAAAACAAGCTGTTAGGCTCCAAGAAGGCTTTTGGAACCCATGTGATTTTGGGTTGGGTCAATTGAGGGAGGCTTTAATTGGGTAACATTTTAGTGTAGATTCAAGGCTCCTTATTTATCCTTGTCAATTCTTTTTCTCTTGTTATTGTTGCTCTAGTATTGAAGTTTAAATTTTCATTTTCTTGCTAGAATTGCATGACTACCAGGGTTATCAAAAAATTTATTAGACAACTTAAAAGAGAATGAAAATTTTGCAATGTATAGAGGGACTGCAGCCTCTCTTGGGGGCTATAAGAATCCATCCTGAATATCCATATTTTATTTTACATGTACATGGAGACCTTGCACAACTGTCAATTACAAGGGCAAATGCAGACACAAGCAGAAATACAACCACTCTTTACATTCCTTACGATTTGTAGAGTAGGACTTAAAAACGACAGAACGGAAATATCATAATTACTGTATACAGAAAGAAGACGTAAAAAGATAGTTTGAAACATACCATTTCAACAGAAAAGCTGAAAGAGAATGGCGCTACTAGATGAAACATTTATTCGTGCGCAAGGTGGCTCCATGTCTCGAACAAGGGCCTACGAGCTAATTGCATTGTTACATTTTAATCATGCAGAAGCTCTTCTAAGAGAATTTCAAGAGCTCTTTAGTCTGGTCCTTGTTAGGAACAGATATCTCCTTACTGCTAAAAGCAGAACCCATGTGGTTTTTGAGATCTTCTCCTTTATCATCAACAGCAGTGCTGCGCTTATAACAGTCTTCAGGATCTGAGGCTGTAACCCTTTAAAGAATCCCATTAGCCCTTCCTTTTTCCATATGGCACGAAGAGATCCAGAGATTGTTTTTCGGGCTCTTAACTCGGCTTCATCCTCTGCATCTCCTTCTGATTCAGCAGATTGTATCATGACTTTACACCTATCACAGCGCATATGCTTACTTATAGTTATGTTGATGCCAAAGAAAAGGAAGCCAGCAATGTACTGGATTTATACAACAGGAGTTAAAATGTCAAATGTTGTCCGATAATTTTTTAGCACTCGACCGAATGTTGGAATCAGAGATGAGATTATACGTGACAAAGTGGGAGTGACTTCGGTAGAAGACAAGATGCGTGAAACAAGGTTGAGATGGTTCGGGCATATGTGATGAGGAGGGGCACGGATGCCCCCGTGCGGAGGTGCGAGACGTTGGCTATGGATGGATTCAGGCAAGGTAGAAGTAGACCGAAGAAATATTGGAAGGAGGTGCTTAGACATGACTGAGGACATGACTCTAGATAGGAAGATGTGGAGGACGTGTATTTAGGTAGAAAGTTAGTAGGATAGGGGCTAGAAGTTGTACCGTGCCACGGGTAGTATCTTGTTCCTGGAGTTTTTGGGCGTTGATTGTGGTTTCGGGTAGATTGTTGGTGGTATTGTTTGGCGATAATCTTGTTTCTGCTGTTGTCTATTGTTTTGTTACTGTGTTGTTTTGTTGCTACCTTTGGTTTCTTGTTCTTATATTATGTCTTTGCCTACATTTTTTGGTCTCGAGCCGGGGTCTATCCGAAACAGTCTCTCTACCTCACCTCTGAGGTAGTGGTGTGGACTACGTACATTCTACCCTCTCCAGACCCCACTATGTGGGAATATACTGGGTATGTTGTTGTTGGCCGAATGTTGGTGATTCTGGGCACTGGAATTCTTTATTTTGAGCAAAAAAGTGTCCCAAGTATTTAACAATAGAAAAGGAGCAGATGCTTAAGTGCCCTTTTACATGTTTGACTCAATTAGCATAGACTGATTCTATGTGCCACTGGTTGCAGAATTACATCCAAGGTCACACAAGTTTATCAACACTCACATTCAAACATTAACAGCTATTTAGAGATATTCCAGGCTAGAACTCATCAAAGGTGAAAATCTGAAACGGGCAAACACTAGGGTAAGATATGCTCAACTTATACCTTATTAATGGGTAAGTGATGCAGGTGGCAAAACATTTTGAGACTGCCCCCAAAACAAAGGCAGAAAAAGCAGAAAGAGATTCTGGACTTGATTCCACCCCTCTATTGCTTTTCATCTTCTTCTTCAGCATTCTTTGTTTAAATTGATCAAAGGCTGTGTACTGCACAACATCACATATTGCAACAGAAAATTATTCATTAATGTCCCTGAACATAATATTTGATCATTGAATTGTTATCTGTCGAGACAAAATGCGAAATTTGGAAGGTAAAGCAGTATATGCAAGTGTATCAGGTGAACATACTTTAAGCATCACAAACATACGACACTGAAACCAACGATAGAACACCTCTCAAATCAGTAAATAAAGCAGGTGAATACCTGAATTGCTGGATTTGAAGTGAGAATGATGGATATTCCTAGACCATCAAATGCTTCACTCCAAGTGCCCTCCGAGAGGGTTTTCCAGAATCCCTTGGATTTCCCAAAATCACTAGTTTGCATTCTTGAAGATGCTGTATCAAGAGGCTGCAATATCAGAGTAAAACTTCAGATCCTTAACCGAAACAATAGAACACAAGCTGGAGCAAACAAAGCCCAGAAGATGCAACCAGAAAAAAAAAGTAAAGACCACTGCCAGAAACGACTCCACATCAATGCCAGAGACCCTTACTCTACACACTGGTGGTACAGATAGTTTCATTCTAAAAGAGAAATACAACTTTCTTAAAAGGGCAGCCCGGTGCACTACCCGGTGCACTAAATCTCCCACTATGCCCGGAGTCAAGGAAAGGGCCGAACTACAAGGGTTTATTGTACGCAGCCTTACCTTGCATTTCTGCAAGAGGCTATTTCCACGGGTTGAAACTGTGACGTTGGTAGCAACTTTCTTGCTCTATTTAATCTTCAAAAACACTAAGGGGTCATTTGGTAGAAGGCATTAGTAAAAATAATGCATGCATTAGCTTTGCGTATTGATAAATCTTGTTTGGTACACTTTTTCATCCTATATAACTAATGCTTGCATTGTTATACACTCTATTTGGTATTAAGGAGTGCATTACTAATACATGGAAATCCACGGTATTAGTAATGCAATGGACTCTTATGCATGTATTAGTATGGTAAAAGACACTATTTTCCCTCAAAATCTTTTCCGCATCCTTTCCACCATATTTATGGAGGGTATTTTTGTAAACAAATATTTTTTTAAGGAAATTATGCAATTCATGCTATTTTAAATACACCAAACCAACCACTACATAAGAAAAATACAAGCATTACTAATACACCATCTTTTGCACTATTCTTATACACCCTACCAAATGACCCCTAAGCACATATCATACTGGGTAATAACAGCTTCCTGGAACTCCCTTTAAGAAAAGAGAGGATCTGTTGAATTTCAATTATTCAATTTCACCAATAAGATACGAAGACTTTTTGATACGTTCCAATAAATATAATATCAGAATGACTCTCTCTGATCTCCAACCAGCTTAGAAATGTAGACAGCTCAGAGTGAAGGACAACGAAAAGTGAGATGTCTTCATCAAATAGATTGAATATGCAGCTACAAAAGTAATCAAGGTTTTTTTTGTTTGATAAACAAGAAGTCAAGGTTTTCCTACGAAAGCTAGAATTGTAAGAGGTCTCAATGATTTAAGAAAATGAACAGAAAACACTCTATAAAAAGAGAGCCACCTACATGAGTTGATGGGTCAGTATACGTCACCAAAGTCTGAGTTCTAACAATCAAACAGAAGCATACAACCTACTTTAGCATTTATCCAGTTTCCAGAGGCACAACCTTGAAAGGAAAAATTAAAAGAGTGTACTTCACGTGGGAAATCAGGTTTCCTTTTGCAGTTTCAACTAGACCAGAAAGCAGCCATCAGAGCTTTAAAAGCACAGCGATATAAATTACCAAAATTTCATATATTGGCTAATTGAAGGCAACCTTCTTTTCAATATGAGAAAATTAAAACCAATTTTAGTCAAAGTGGAAATGCCAAGTATGATTCACCTGGGTTATTATGACTGTAAATGCCCCAGCTGCAACAGCAATTATTAAGTTAGCTCTTGTTCCTATGGATTTAAATCCACTTCTCTTCAGGTATAGTTTCTTGAAGAAATCATATCCATAGAAGTAAATAAAAGATGAAACAAAAGACTGCACGTTCTTTGTTCCAAGACCCTGGTAGAGTGAAAGAACTTGCCGAGAAGAAATGGCCTCCAACAAGACATCAAGAGTATTTCTGCATTTCAGAAGTTCATACAATCACATCACGGCTCATACTTGGGTACAAAATCCAGTAGAGATATTTAAATTAACTGCTACTATGGCAAAAGACGATATTATGCAAGTATAGAAAGATTCCCAAATTCCTGTAATTATGTACTAAGCACTAAGGAAATACTTGCATCAGGGTAGGCTGCCAACATCACAACCCCTTTGGTGAGGCCTTTCCCTGGACCCGACATGAATGAGGGATACTTTGTGCACCGGGCTGCCCTATTCTCTTTCCATGTTTTGTATTCCTTGTAAAGGTTGTTTAAACCCAATGGATTGAGAGAACAATTGAGCAACTAATTCCCAGTTCTCATCTTATTCTTATCTTATTTCACATGGTATCGAAGTCGAGCACACCCCAATTCTTTATTTATCTGATGTTGGATCCCATATTATGTGGTTCACACTCTAGTCAGCAGGCCTGGGCAAGCGGCGCGTTAGTAGTCCCATCGTTTCTGGCATGGGCAATTGAACTCTTTATATGATTTTGGGCAGTTCTCACCTCATGAGTTAGCTTTTGTGGTTGAATTAAGCTCAATGTCAATTTCTTAGGCATTGAGGTGGTACAATCTGGCAATGGGATTGTCATTTCATTGCGGAAATATGCCTTTTAAGACATTTTGGAAGACACGAGTATGTTGAACTGCAAACCTATGGACAATCCCATCGAAAAGTCCCAGATAGATATCAAAGAGTTGTTGGTAAACTCAACTATCTTACCATCACACAATCTGACATCTCATTTGATGTTAGTGTGGTTAGGCAGTGTCCAATCAACTTGTGATAGTCACTGGAATGCAACAATTCACATCCTAAGATGTGTGAAAGGCTCTCCGGGAATTGTATGAAGACAAAGAGCATGCACACATTGTTGAATATTCTGATGCACATTGAACAGGATCACCCTCTGATAGACAGTGCAGTTCAGGTTATTATTTTACTTGGAGGCAATTTAATATCTTGGAAAAGTAAAAAAAAAAAGAAAAGGATGTAGCGGTTACGTCAAGCGCAGAGGTAGACCATTAGGCTATGGTATAGGCTACTTGCGAGCTTGTGTGTCTAATACAACAACTTCAAAGGTTAAAGATTGGAGGAATCGAACCTATAAAATTGATTTGTGATAATTACGCCACACTACATACCATTTCAAATACAGTGTTTAATAAAAGAATGAAGCACAATATAGATTGTTACTTCTATTCGATAGAAGATTGAGTCCAGCTGCATTGTTACAAGTATTGTCAACTCAAAAGGACCTGCTAGCACATGTTTTCTTAAAACCACTCCGTGGATTCAGAGTTGACTATATTTGTAACAACCTAGGAGCACAAGATATGTGCTATCCAACTTGGAGAGAGTACTAAAAATATGACAAAAGTTGATATTTCCTAATTTTTGTATTCCTTGTAAAAGTTATTTAAACTCAATGGCTTAAGGGAATATTAAGCAACTAATTCCCATTTTTCTTCGTCTCTTATTTCACATAAACAAAACAAGAAAGACCACATTTTTTGAGTAAAAGTAACATCATGCAATGAAAAAACACTTACAATCATTACCATAATGAGGGGAAGATCTTTGAAGCAAAACAGGAATTAGTGGGAGGGATGCTACCAGATATGTTACAAAGAGGGAGAAATTGGACAGCTGATGAATTTAGTGTCGATGCTATAAACGATATATTTGATGAAGAGATGCTATAAACGATATAGCTGATCTATATATTTTTTTGGGAAAACTTATCAACTTACCAGCCTCATTTTTTTACGAGTCAAGATCTACTGGAGTTCAAACCAGATTTTAGCAATCTGCATCTAATTGTAAAGAACAAATAGTGATATATATACATGTGAAGGATCGAATAGCTAGAGGAGACATTTATCTTCCATGGTAATAATTACAGATGATAAAGATGCTATTGACCTTAATCCTTACTCAAAATCCTTCTATGAGACACTTTTCCATTAACTAAAGTCCATGGAGACACTTCCTTCCATGCTTTTGATATACAAATACTTGCAAACCAAAAAAGTGGATGTAACACAAAAGACTAGTAAAGGAACTTCACCCTCGGGCCTTGGTGATGTAACAATTACGTATTGTTTGTCAAATCATAATTCGAAGCTCATGGTAATAAGGGCCACACTCCTACACTTTCATCTATAAGCACTCACTACATGTTGTAGCCTACCAAAGAACATATGTGGATCATCTATGAGTCTCTAGTTCTCCAAGCTAAGCACATTTCCCAACTATGCTCCTTAGCATGTGGTCAGCTATTGTGACTTATGTTGTGCTGACTTTCCAAAATCCCAGCCAAACCCGTGTCGACGCGACATGGGCGTGGGTGTGAGATCCATACTGGACTTGGTCAACTTACATTTGGGTACATTGAGTATATTTGATGACCGAGAAGTATAAATTGATTGGGTATTTGGTTTGATTTTTGCGCGTTTGTCATACATAAATAGTTGTATGAAGTAAGAGAATGTGTTCTTTATGCGAGATATCTTATGAATAAAATATTGGTGTTTATAGAGTAAAGTTTTATTAGTTTTAGTTCAATGACTTTAACTAATCAAAATGTACTTTATATGTGGTAATACACATTCATTGTTCATATCCCAACACACGTATTCACTCTTTCATCCATACCCTGAATCCTAAAATTTATGTGACGAAGAATCTGACGTCTAGATCCGCACCCTGATAGGATACCCGCACCCGAGTCCGAGCAACATAGATTGTGACATAGACCATAAAAAGAGTGTAGCAACTTTCCACAATCAACACCCAAGCTAAGAGTAACTTTAACCACCACTTCTTAATTCAGACCGCGCCACTTGTACAGAAAACATGCCCCTTGTGGACAGATGGCATGTGTGACACCTGAAAATAGAAACGGAAAAAGGTCTAAAATGCCCTTCAACTATGTGAAATGGTGCAAAATGCCCTTCATCTACCCATTGGGCTTGAAATGCCCTCCCCGTCTACCTATTGGGGCTGTTTTGCCCTTTCATTTACAGCTCAACCTGACCCCATTCCATTAATAACGTGCCATATTTCTATTGTCCAGATAATACTTAATTAAAATAATTAACTTCACCTCTAAAACCCTGACCCGCCCCAACCCTTTAACCTTAAAAAACCCTCAATCGACAATCAGTCATCAGCTCAGCTCATTTTTTTTAACAGCCGTTTCTCAATCGAAAAATTTCTGCCAAATTTAATCTATTCTTCTTTCTTAGAAATGTCAGCATCTTCATATGTTTCTTCTACTCATAAGCTTCAGTTTCGTAGGTGTAAATGTGGATTGATTGCAAGATATTTTACTGCTACTACCTTGAAAATGGTGGACGTCGATTCTACAAATGTGTCGTTCCGGGCTCTTGTGGTTATTGGGATTGGTTTGATGAAAAACTTCCACCTCATGTGTCAATGATGATTCATAATCCAAAAATTGAATTAGATTCAATTCGGAAGGAAAGAGATCATTTGAAGAAGATTGCAGAGGATATGGATAATGCGGAAATTTCTGATTTGAAGGATATGACTACTACTAATGAAAGTTCCGACTTGGAGAAAGTTTCTACCTTGGAGGAAAAAATGTCAAACTTGGAATTTAAGGGTGGTAATAAAAGTGTAAATTTGATGAAAGTGGACACCTTGGATGATAAAGTTTCGAAGTTGGATTTGAAAGTGCATCAGTTGATGAGGTTGCTTATAGTTTCTTGGGTTATTATTGTTGGGTTTGTAGCTGCCAAGATGATGTAGTCTTGGAGTTTCAAAGTTGAACTTTAGTTTGGTATTATTAGTTGGTTAAGTTAGTTTTGTAACGTGATGTTGTTAGTTAGTTTTGAAAGAAATATGCATATTTGAAGGTTAGTTGGTTAGACTTGCTTGTAGTTTCGATTTGTTAGTAATGAAAATATATGCAGAATTGATGTTTGATAATATCAGCTTAGTTGTTCCTCATTACTTTGCTATTTTAAGTTAAACATCAACTTATATTCTTAATCTTATCCAAGAAATGCACCAGAATATCCAGTGAGACACTGCGACAGATGGCTCGTTTAGTAGCTCGACTCCCAGCATTGTGCATTCTCTTAAGATAAGGACAGATCTGCTGGCTTTTTTTTTTTTTGATGGGTAAAAACTTTTATTCAGAAGGTACCATCTACAAGACCAAGTACATGACAAAGCAACAACATCTGTGCACATACATACTATATATCCCCCCCTAAAAGATTCAGAAAATCCAAATATTGGTCCATCCTATCTAGAGTACTGCTGTAACACCCAAAAAAAATTGGTTTTTGACACATCAATATTTATGCTAGCGATCTGCTACGCAATACAAATACTAGTTTCATCTTAACACGGTTGTTATTGGGGCATGAAATTGTTGGTAATGTACTGTTTTCATCATGAGTGATAATTGATTTTAGCTTTGAGAAATCTAGGCACTGATTTTAGCTTTAAACTCCTGGGCTGGAAATGAAGAAGTTGCAGCAAAAACCAATGGGTACAAGGAAGATTAACTTCAGGGGTGATGATAACAATGGTGTTAGTATGCCTAGTAATTTGCCATACTCACCAAGCAAACATTGGAACAGTTAAAAGAATGAACCAGAATGATGCTTTTGTCACAAAATTTGCTCTCGAGGTTATGGAGCAAGTTCTACTTCCTAAATCGATGTCGCTCTACTTGAACCTTGAGGAGAAGGTTCCTATTGAGAATGGGATATTATATATATATCCCAAAGTATTTTCACTGGAAAAAAACGAAAGTAGCTTGATCAACCCCTCTAACAGGAAAAAGCCACAAGGCCAACTGCCATCACATGTTCATTATCACATACATCTATATCTACAGTCCAAATTTGAATGAAACCCCATCAGTAAATCAAACAATTAATGAATTGCACCTCAATTCCTACTAGTTGGGTTCCACTATATGAACTGCCACATATCTCTATTCTGACTAATTTCTTTCCAACATTAAATACAGAACTTAATATAAAAATTACTCCCTTCTTTTCAGTTTGTTTGCCTGGTTTTGATTGTACACAGAGTTTAAGAAAGTACAACAGCAACAACATACCCAGTAAAATCCCACAAGTGAGGTCTGGGGAGGTTAAAGTGTACGTAGACCTTACTACTTCCTCGGGAGGCGGAGAGGCTGTTTCCAAAATATCCTCGGCTCAAGTGTAGCAATTCCAGATACAAATAAGAGGAAAACAGTGAAGAAAATATGACAACTATCAGCCCCAGAAAAACATTAACCAGCCACATAATAAAATAGTGAGGTAATCAAAACACAATGTACAACAACAATGATAGATATCTACGGCTAAACCTAAGCTACCATACTATGGTGCACGTCAACACTCTTACCCGACTAACCTTCTACACTAATAGGTGTCCTCCACGTCCCCCTATCTAAGGTCATTCCTTGGTAACCTGAATATGAGTCATGTCACGTCTAATCACCTCACCCCAAAATATTCTTCGACCTACCTCTACCCCTCTTTGCACCTACTATCCAACCTCTTACACCTCCTCACTAGGGGTTTGAACCTCGCCTCATCACATGTCCATATCATCTCAATCTCACTTCCCTCATTTTGTCCACCACGGAGGCCACTCCCATCTTATCTCGAATAACCTCATACCTGATTCTATCACACCTAGTATGTCCATACATCTATCTCAACATCCTCATCTCCGCAACATGCATCTTTTGAACATTGGAGTTTTTGACTGACCAACACTCTGTCCCATATAGCAATATTGGTCTAACCACCACTCTATAAAACTTACCTTTAAGTTTCGGTGGTACCTTTTCATCACACAAGACTCTGGAGGCAAGCCTCCACTTCATCCACGCCACACTAATACCATGAGTCTCTACCCCTCTTTGCACCTACTATCCAACCTCTTACACCTCCTCACTAGGGGTTTGAACCTCGCCTCATCACATGTCCATACTATCTCAATCTCACTTCCCTCATTTTGTCCACCACGGAGGCCACTCCCATCTTATCTCGAATAACCTCATACCTGATTCTATCACACCTAGTATGTCCATACATCTATCTCAACATCCTCATCTCCGCAACATGCATCTTTTGAACATTGGAGTTTTTGACTGACCAACACTCTGTCCCAAATAGCAACATTGGTCTAACCACCACTCTATAAAACTTACCTTTAAGTTTCGGTGGTACCTTTTCATCACACAAGACTCTGGAGGCAAGCCTCCACTTCATCCACGCCACTCTAATACCATGAGTGACATCACCGTCTATGACACCACTACCCTGAATAATAGAGCCTAAGATATTTGAAATACCTATTTGAAACGATTGCTCTTGGGAGCGCCTATGTGTCCAGACGCACTTCCACGTCTTCCTTATGCAACCCCTCACTGAATTTGCACTCCAGATACTCTATTTTGGTCCTACTCATTTTAAACCCTTTAGCTTTCAAAGTCTGTCTCCACACCTCCAACCTATCATTTACACTGTTACGTGTCTCATCAATCAGTACTATGTCATCTGCAAATAACATACACCAAGTCACTTCATCTTGGATGCCTCGCATCAATACATCCATCACCGCGACAAAGAGGAAAGGACTAAGAGTTGATCCTTGGTGCAACCTATTTCCACGGGGAAATGCTCCGACTCTCCTCTTACCGTCCCAACTTGCATCCATCATACATGTCCTTTATCACCCTAATGTAAGTCATCGGTACACTTCTCGCCTCCAAGAATCTCCAAAGGACTTCCCTCAGAACTTTGCCGTAGGCCTTCTAAATGTCAATGAACACCATATGTAAGTCCTGATTCTTTTCCCGATATTGCTCTATCAGTCTCTTCACCAGATGGATCAAGCAATATCGGGAAAAGAAAAACTTTTGAACCTTGTGGTCTTAAACTAAACTAAAGATATGTATATTGTACCATAATATCTTTTAATCTTATGATCTCAAATATATCATTTAGAAAGTTAAAAAAAGTAGCCACTAAAGAAAAAAGAGATTTTTTTTAACGGACTAAATAAAATGAGACTAGGACAAACAAATTGAAATTGGGAAAAGGACAACATCATAGGTTCCAAGTTCCTAAACGATGAGGGGTACGCTGTCTGCTAAAGGAAGCATGAAGGAATCCTCTGAACATTCCATGAAAACCCATAAATCCTAATGTCAAGAATGCTCGTACAACAAACAATTATAAGAAAAAACTGGAAAAAGGGCAGAAGAAGGGTAAAAAGATATTCATAGGTGGGACCAGATAAGGAAAGGAAGGCAAGAAAAATATCTTCAAAAAAGTAAAGACACCTGTATTTTGCCTGACCGTGAGCTCGAAGTTCAGCTTGGTACTTGGATTTGCAAGTATCCAAAGGATACAATATAGTGGTGCTTAGCAAAGATCCTACAGCCCCAGAAGTTGCCTCAGCCAAAGACTCCATATTTAAAGCCATAGATAATACTCTTACAAGCAAAGAAACAAGTGAATTTGAGGACGAAGGAAAGAAATCAATTCCAATTCAGAACAAATAGCAGAAAGAATTGTGGTGGTGGCACTTTGCAAGAAAAAAGGTGTGCTTTAGGAACATTACCAAAATTCTGGAGTTGTATTTTTTTGTAAGTAGAAGCGCATGGGGAGTCGGAAACGTGACGGGATGGATGGGCTTGTCATGCTGTATAGTGTGACAAAGTGACTGATTTAGTGTTCATTTGTGCGCACTCTTCAACGTGTCTAAACTATACGGCTTTTCAACTGGCCTTTGGCTTGGGTCACCGCTACTCATTTTGATTTTTGTACTTGTTCACTTGTTAGGGTAGTTTGGTTTGAAAATAAATTATATCGGGATTAATTATGTTGGGATAAGTTATGATAGAATAAGTTGTATTGAAGTTAGTTATGCTGAGATTATTTTTTTATTAAGTGTTTGGTTTGTTGTATTCAAAGTAATATCCATGATATAATTTCTAGGAATAAATTGATTGATTACCAAAAGATCCTCCATCTTATTTAATTTTTTTTTTATATATATATTTCTTTTGAAGCTTTAAATATTCATTCTTAATTTTTTATTTTATTTTTTAGAGAAATTAAAAAAAATTAATAAACATAATTTATATATTTTACAATCATTTTGAACGATAAACTGTTCAAAATTTATTTATTTATGAATATATTATACGTTAATTAAACATAATTTACGTGTGTGTGAGAATATATTACGTTATATATTATGTTATATATAATTAAATTATATATAAGTAAACATAATTAATGTATATATATTCATAATATTATACGTTATATATTGCGTAATTACGTTATATATTACATAATATATTATATTCATAATTAATGAATATATTATACGTTAATTAAACATAATTTATTTTTTATGAATATATATAATATATATATGTATATATATATATATATATATATATATATATATATATATCAACCAAACGTATAATATTATGAATATATATACGTTAATTATGTTTAATTATATATATATATTATGTTAATATATTTAATTATAATATATTATGTTAAATTATGTTAATTATGTTTAATTATATATAATTTAATTATATATAACAATTCCAAGAGGGTATTTTTGTCCTTGTATAATTTTATACCAAAGAAAAATAATCCCGGGATTGTTATTCCACCATTTGGGTGGATAACTTATTCCGGGACTAATTATTAGTCCCGGGATAAGTTATCCCAAATATTTACAATCAAACGACGGATAAAATTTTTTATCCCAGGATTATTATTTTATCTCGGGATTATTTGCAAACCAAACGTCCCCTTAGAGTGCCGTTTGACCATCAAAATAATAACTTGTTGGAGTTGGAGTTGGAGTTGACCATGAATATAAATTGAAGTTAATTTTGAAATTTTATGAGAGAAATAGTAGTGAAAAAAGTGAAAACAAATTTTACTTGTTTTCACTTTTTCAAAAATAATTTCTACTAAAGTAAAATAATTCTTATGGCCAAACACTGTTCTTTTCACCCTTTTTCACTAAAGTGAAATAAATTTTAGAAAAAAAGTGAAGAAATTCTCATGGTCAAACGCCTAAGAAGTGTTATACCCCTCCGTTTATTTTACTTATCATATTTTGACTTGCCACGTCTATTAAGAAAAATAATAATTGACATGACTATTTTATTGCACTATCCCTATTCATTGATATTTAGTATTATGTGTTAGCCCTGTAATAAAGTTTTAATAATAACATAACTAATTTGTACTTGTGTGCATGTAATTATGGATGCAATTCATCAAAAAGAAAAGAATCACTCCAGAAAGGAAAGCAGTAAATCAAGATTTCAAAGAGCAGACCATCACCAAAGGAAGAAAAGTTGTTCGCGCAAGAGTTTATTAAAAATATGATATTCAACACGAGTGGTTAAGGAAGGAATTATGGACGTATCTGATACGGACATAGAAGTCATCTAGGAATTCAAAATTCAACCTAGATGATTCCACAAGTTCCTTGAGTTCTCCTATTGATAGAGCATGGAATTAGAAGAATTAAAATTTTAATTCCCCGAATCAAAGCCAATCTATTTTATCAATTATGGTATGACAAGAGAAGGTTGGACAATGTTCTACAAAGATCATCAATATTCATCCACGATCACTTTGGTTGAGTCTGTATAAATAAAGCATAGTAGTCTAAGTTTTATTCTTCTACATCTTCACTTGAGCAAAAAACTCTAGTTACTTCTTATTCTTACATAAATCATTGTAATACGCTATAGTGAACATTAAGGAAAGAAGAGACCAGAAGCTATACAAGAAGAGGTTGTTATCTTTCTCATAAAGCTATCCCATAAAACTTATGGAAAAATTACCGTAAACATTCAAGTTGCTCTAAGGGAACCTCTTGTAGCCCAAGGGGACTGGAAGTAGGCATACAAGGATGTTTTGAATCAGGATAAAGTCTTCCGTGTCATTTACCTTATTTTTATTTTTATTATTATTATTATTATTATTATTATTATATTTCTCGTACTAACATTGTTGTGCAGGAAAGTCTAATTGATCATTGTAGTCGACTTATGGTGTAAAATCTTAATTCACCACCCCCTCCCTCTTGATTATCATTGGTATCAGAGCAGGTCTCAGAAAAGACATTGCTTAACCGGATGTGAGAAAATATCAAATGGCAAACTATCAGATTCCAAGAGCTATACTTCAAGATAAACATTCATCCCACAGGCCCTGTACTTCAATGGATAACACTACTCTCATTAAAAAAATAGATTCAGAATGTTTGTTCAATAAACAGATTTTCAAGCTTGGATAGTAATTAAAACAAGATCCAAATTGATTCCTCCTAGACTCAAAGACAAAGGAAAGGAATCAAGTAGCACCATTGATCTCAAACCTTTGAGGTCATAAAAGAACAACAAGAGGTAATTGAAACTAATGCTAAAACAATAAATTTATTTTATTGTGCAGTTAGTGGATTGAAGTACAACAAGATCTCAACATGTGAGACAGTTAATGCGATGTGGGACACGCTTGAAATCTCCTATGAAGGAACTACCAAAGTGAAAGATGCTAGGATTGGTGCATTCGTTAATGAATATGAATTATTCAAAATAGATGATGATGAAGGAGAAAAATCCATGTTTTCACGGTTCAGTAAAATTATCCGTGAACTAAATCTCTAGGAATGACTTATTCGAATAGTCTGAAAGTAAAAAAGCTTGTAAGACATCTTCCTAAAGGATGGGAGACAAAAACAATCATTCTGGAATATGGAGATCTACATAATATGATATATGATGAACCGCGAGGTAATTTTCTTGCCTATAAATAAAATCATATCAATAGGTACAACAAGAAGGAGCAAAAAAGATTGTAGCCTTCAGCGTCGTGAATCAAGAAGAAGAAAGAAATGTTGAACAAGAATGAAGTGAAGGTATAAATCTTATAAATCGATGAGTAAGACACATTCTGAGACAAAGACAATTGAGACCTCAATAATCCTTCAAGAATAATGATTATTCAAGAAATGATAGTAGATGTTATCATTGTGGTAAGTCTGGTTATAAATAAAATTGTCCCGAATTAAGAAAGAGATCATCAAAGAAAAATAAAAACTTTGCTGCATAGAGTGATGAAGATAAAACAAAGAATGACACAGAATCTGCAAATATGTGTTTCATTGCCATAGGAGAATCAAGCGAGCTAAGACCTTTCGATTGTCACAATTGTAACATCTTGCAATTGAATTTTAATATAATAGTTGATGAACTTCAAAAGGTCATCAACGTCTATATAAAGATTGCACAAGAAAAGAAAAATTGGGAAACTCATTTAAATGCCAGAATTGTTCAAGAAAAAAAGGACTAGCAGTTCCTCTTAGAAACAAGCCAGATAGAAGTTAACTTATTTCAAGAAAAACTTAATGAACTTAAGATGCAATTTAGTAGCATCAGAAAATCACCAAGTTACAGCTCTGTTAGATTTAATAATTTTTAAAAAAAATAACTAGGTCATAGTTTAAATGATTTTAAAATAGGGTCTGATTCTAACTCGTTTGCTTCTGCTAAATCCTCTATCTCTTAGTATAAACCTACCTGTTATACCTGTGGTAAGACATGTCACAAATTATATAACTGCAGACAACAATCTCGTGAAATATGAATTTGGAGACCAAAGAAATTATTTCTAAACCCCCAGAACCCAAGAACATTAGAGTATTTAAAAAAACTAATCTTTTTTTTTGTAGAAGTACACCCCAAAAACCTACAAAAAAGAAAGGTAGATAAAAGATAAGGGTGTTCCAGGCATATGAAAGAAAAGAAAGAAAAATTTAGTCTGGTAAAAAAAATAGATGATGGATCTGTCAGATTTGGAGACAATGCTAAAAGAGAAGTCGTGGGAGTCGGCTTTGTAAAAGTTAATCCTCTTGTGATATAATTGAAATATACATGGTGTATAGACTCAAACACAACTTGTTGAGCATTATTCAACAATGCGATGCTGGATTTGAAGTGTTGTTCAGTGCTGTCAAATGCACCATCAGATATACTGCACGAAATATCACTTTATTGGTGATCGAGTTGAGAATATCTATGTTTTAAATAATGATAATTTACCTATTTTAACTTTCCTTACTGCTCAAACCCGTGATCCTTAGTTGTGGCATAGAAAACTTGGATATGCAAGTATGCATGCTATCAAAAAACTCTCTAGACTTGAATTGGTTAAAGGTGTGCCTAAACTTAAGTTTGAAAAAAATCACATATGTGTTGTTTGTCAACGTATAAGCAGACTTGAACATCATTCAAAGTCAAGTACATAATTAGCACATCTAAAATATCTATATGGATCTGTTTGGACCAACCAAAACAACTAGTATTGGTAGGAAAAGATATGCATTTGTTATTGTTGATGACTTCTCATGATTTTCATGGGTAATGTTTCTCGCCCACAAGAATGAAACATTCACTAACTTTGAAATATTTTGTAGAAGAGTTCAAAAAAAGAAGGATACTTTATATCTAACATTTAGCAACCTTGGAAAAGAATTTAGAAATAAAGCATTTGAAGATTTTTGTGCACTAAACGGCTATACTCAAAATTTCTCCTCACCTCGCTCTCCTCAACAAAATGGATAGTCAAAAGAAAGAATAGATTCCTTCAAGAGACTTCTAAAACCATGGAACAAAGTCTACTTGACCATTTCTGGGTAGAAGCAGTGAGCACGACATGTCATATACTCATTGATGTTTGATCAGACCCATTCTGAAAAGACTTCATATGAGCTTTGGAGAGGGAGAAACTGAATATAAGCTACCATTAATTCGTTCAGATATAAGTGCTTTATTAATAATAGTGGTAAGAACACTCTAGGAAAGTTTGATCCTAGAAATGTCAAAGGTATTTTTCTTGAATACTTTCCCACTAGTCGTGCATATAGAGCCTTTAATAAGAAAACCTTAACTGTTGAAGAATTTATACATGGAGTATTTGATGAATCTTGTAATACCCCATATTTGTCTTATCTCAATTAAGCCCATAGTGCATGTACAAGAGGCCTAGAATTTGGAAATTTAGCTAAGTGTTGGAGACTTAGTTTTATTTTTGGCCTCTTAACTCCGATAATTTTTAAAGTGACCTGCCCGACTCTGAGATTTAAGTTTTTGATTTGATGCATCAGGGGGTGTAAGAAGTATGTCTCGGGTAAGTTTTGGATTTTTCGAACGAGGTTTAGACCACGTTTGGATTTCTAAAACAGCAAGTCACCGCAATTGTGGCGCGTCGCGGTAGAATAGCGATGGAGGACTTGACGCATCATGGAGAGGGCTCAATCAACATTTCAATTATGAATTTAAATTTTCCATGGGCAGTTAGGTCTTTTCCCATGGCCCCAACCCGTAAAAATATGGGATTTATCATCAGTTAAGGCATTATATGCCCTATTTCCACAATTCCTCTTTAAAATAAACCCTATCCATCACCTAAATTCATCAAGTTCAAACATTATTTCTTCAAGAAAACTCAAGAATTCAAGCTTCACCACCCAAGAACAATCAATAACGTCAATTCTCTTGCAAGATTAAAGCCTTAAGGTATGTTAAATGTTCATCCATGGGCCCTTTTCACCTATGGAGTCAAAGTACCTATTTTTGTGTTCTAAATCATGAATTCACACGTTTACAATGAGTTAATTTCATGAAGCTTTTGAGAATTTTGATTATGCAGTATGTTTACAAGTGTTTTTAGTTGGAAAGTAGCCTTTACACGTTTGAAGCATGAAATTCTATGTTAAATCCCCTAATGTATGGTTTTAGTGTTATGATTATGTTATTCCCACATATTTCAATCATTCCCATGCCTGAGTTCATGAATTTCAAGTGTTTGATGAAATGCCTAAGAGATGAATTTTGAGCAATGACTACTTATTATGCTTTTGAAGCTTTGTTATGCTTTTACTGTTAATGTTATCGAGTCTTGGGGGTTATGAATACCCAAAATTTAGCTGTTTACTTAATCTTAGTACTTTCAGAATGGTTTTTAGGCATATATGAGTATTATTAGTTCAGTCAGTTATCCTATCAGTCAAGTTTAGATCAGTTCAGTATTTTGAGTCAGTTCAGTTGGGAGTAAGATTTAGCAACGAGTGAACATAGGGATGGGGGATCACCTGCCAGTTGAGGGTGTGACCTTTAGTAGACGTCCCTGCATTCTAGAACCAAATAGCCAACGTAGGTTAGAGATGTTAACCTGCCAGTTGAGGGTTGACATATATCTCACTAGAGCACCTGCGAGTTAAGGGTGACTCTTTAATACTTCGGGACTTTATTTCAATAGATCTATGCAACCAGTGTTAGTACCCGTGGCACGGTACTGACACCCTTCCAACTGGGGTCACAGGTTGGACCCCAATTAGCTCTTATTGGGACATGTCGGTTAGATGATAGCTCCCACAGTCTCAATCCAGTATTCAACTTAGAGTTCAGTTTCGGGCTTGCTTGACTATGGAATACAACTATTAGTTATTCAATATCAGTATTTCAGTATTTCAGTTTACAGACTATCCCAGTATCATGTCATATGCTTGGTCATGCATTCTCAGATTTTACAACTTTCTTGCATACTATACATCAGTTATCTCATGCTATTTATTTAGTCAGTTATTATTCATGCATATGGGCCATGCATATCAGCCTAACCTTATTTAGAATACTAGTACATTCAAAGTACTGACCGCATACTTATTTTTTGCATTATGATATCTCTTATCATAGGTTCAGATGCTCAGGTTCCTGACCACACCTAGACATCCCAACGCACCAGCAGAAACAGTGGTGACTCCTCAAATTTTGAGGACCGTTTATGTTTATTTCATTGTTTCAGTTCAGTAGTCAGCCGGAATTAGTTGGGGACTTATCCTGTCAACTCCACAATCAATCAGTTAGAGGCTTTCAGACACTTACAGACAGTTAGTCAGTTATCAGTTGTTATTGATAGTCTTTACAGTATTGTTTTCATATATTTGTTTTTTAGGCATATTAATTCAGATATATTTTTAAATATTTAAACCTTATGGAGTACCCAACTTTATTTTCTGCACAGGTGTACCCTTTATTATCGGTTTGTTCAGTGCTCACAACAGTTACCAGCTCATGTGTTAGCTTGTGGTCACTTGTGATTGTAAGCATTGTGTGGCGTCCAGGGTGTACTCCCTGGATGTTACAAAATTAGTATCAGAGCCTAAGGTTTTAAAGTGTCCTATAGAGTCTGAAAGCCGCATTAAGTAGAGTCTTGTGCATGGGTGTGAAACACGCCACACTTATGGTCAAGAGGCTACAAGATATTTTAGAAAAAGTTTCCCTTCTTTCAGTATTTATGTCATGCGAGTGAGCATGAGCTCAATTTAAACCCTATTTCTAATTCAATCATCTTTCTATTTACAGAACATGCCTCTCAGAAAGAATAATGGAAGGAGAAATGGGAATCAGCCCGCACTTCCACCTGTTCAGGAAGATCCCCTGAACGAGAATGTATCCCATGCCGAATTCAGAGCTATATTTACTACTTTTGCTCACTCAGTAGCAACCCATAATAATCAATCGACTGTCATCCTAACTGTTTCAATGGCTAATACTATCGCAGCTAGGATTTGGCACTTCACCCGAATGAACCCTCCTCTGTTTTTAAGAGCTAAGTCTGATTAGAATCTGCTGAAGTTCCTCGACATGATTCAGAAGGTAATTATTATTATGGTTGTGACTTCTAGTGAGAGTGCAGAGTTGGGTGCTTTTCAGTTGCAAGATGTTTCTCATACCTGGTATAAGTAGTGAAAGAGAGATAGAGGGGCAGATGTAGGGCCTGTTTAATGGGAATAGTTTGCGATGTCCTTTTTAGATAGGTTCTTTCCCTTAGAGTTAAGGGAGATAACGTGCAAAAGTTTATTAATTTGAGGTAGGGAAATATGAGTGTGAATGAGTATTCTCTTAAGTTTACTTGGCTAGCCAGGTATGATCCTAATGTGGTGTCTGATGATAAGTCCAGGATGAGTAAGTTTTTCTTTGATGTAGGTGATAGCATGGTCAAAGAGTGTAGGACCGCAATATTGATTAAGGAGAGGGACTTGTCTAGGTTGATGGTCAATGCTCTACAGATTGAGGAGTAGAAGTTTAAGGAGAAGGAAGGGGATAATAAGAGGTCTAGGACAGGTAGCTTTAATTTTGCTCAACCGAAGTCTGAGGGTGCTAACCGTCCTTAATTTCGTCAGAAATCTTCAGCCCTAGCTCCATGCTAAAGAAGATCGATTTAAAGGTTCGATTTTACCACCTTTATCTTCCTAACTAGTACTATTTGATCTAGCCATAGCTTGTATTTGTATTCTTCTTATAGAGGTATCTCGGCTCTCTTGATCAAATTGAGAGTTTGCTTTGCCAGTCCATGAATATACCGTACCCAGTAGTTTGAGGAGTTGGCCAGATACGGTTCGAAGCCGCTATAAAGCCTACCGACCGGCCAAAAAGTCCTTAAGAATGAGAAAGCCGACTAAAAGGCTATTCCATAACCATATCTTATTGCCAAGTCGAGGGGGTGTATTCAGCTAGTGCGCCAGCATCAAAGTTCAGAAATGATAATCGGGATAGGGTACCAGGCCCTAAGCCCCAGGAAAGTTTGATCAGTGGTCGCACAAATCCTCTTTGCCAGAAATGCAGTAGAAACCATCAGTGTGTGTGTAGAGCTGATAGTGATGTATACTTTGGGTGTGGCAATCTAGGTCACAGGGTCAGGGATTGCCCATAGAGTGGTCAACAGGGTCAGTTCAGTCATCCCTCAGTTCCATTTGGTCGCCTGACTCAGCAGGGTGTCACTTCTAGCGCCACCAGTGATCAGTGCCCAAATAGTTTGTATGCACTTCAGTCTCGGTAGGATTAGGAAATTCTCCTAATGTGGTTACTAGTACGTTGTAGGTCTTTAATTTACATGTTTATGCTTTGTTATACCCCGGAGCTTCTCTTTCTTTTGTAACCTTTTATATAGCTATTAATTTTGGTGTCAGTGCTGAGACTTTAGCAGAACCTTTTTCAATGTCTACCTCAGTAGGTGTCTCTATTATAGACAGACAGCTATACAGGAACTGTCTGGTCATAATATCCCATAAAGTCACTTCAGTTGATCTTGTAGAGTTAGAGATGACGGATTTTGATGTCATTCTCGGCATGGATTGGCTCTACTCATGTTATTCTTCTGTTTATTATAGATACAAAGTTGTTCATTTTAAGTTTTGAAATGAACTAGACCTAGAATGGAGGGGTAGTACCACTACACTTTGGGGCCATCTTGTTTCTGTAACACCCTGAGAGTACACCCTAGGCGCCACACAGGGCTTATGGTCCCAAGAGACCATAAGATAACCCATGAGCTGGTACCTGCTGTGAGCATTAAATAATATAATAACACATGCGGAAGAACAACTGATAAGCCATAAGATTTTAACAACTAAAAACAATGCTGGATCATGAATCTGGAAACAACTGTCTGAAACTAATAAAATAATAACAAAAATGTCTGTCTGTCTGAAATGTCCAAAAACCTCTAAAACTGACTGAATATGAGTTGATGGGACAAACCCCAACTAACTCCAACTAGCTACTAAACTGAAAGCATGAAAATAAATATAGTCTGTCCTCAAAATATGAGGACTCACCACTACTACAGCTGATAATCTGGAAAGTCTATACGCGATCTAAGAACTGAGTGTCCAAACCTATGATATGATACATCATAGTGCACAAAAAGAGTATGCGATCAGTACCTTACATCTACTGGTATGCTAAATGAGGTAGGCTGATATGCTTGGTTTCATGTACATGAGTAATAACTGACTGAGTGCATAGCATAAAGTTCTGAATAGAATGTATGAAATCTGCAAATACTGAGAATGTATGAACAAGCATAATACATATTCTGTATATAATCAGTAAACTAAAATACTAAAATCTAATAACTGAATGAATGATATCTGTATGCTATGGTCAAGCAAAACTAAAACTGAGTTACTGAGCTTATTACTAGACTGTGACTGTGGGAGCTATCATCTAACCGTCATGCCCCAATGAGCAATTTGGGTTCCAACCTGTCACCCCAGTTGGAAGGGTGTCAGTACCGTGCCACGGGTACTAATACTGGCTGTGTGGATCTACTAAAGTGTTATCCCAAAGGACTAAGGGTTACCCTCAACTGGCAGGTACACGTATGAGATCAACCCTCAATTGGCAGGTTAACATCTTAACCTACATTGGCTACGTATTTATGGAATATTGGGACTGCTACTAAAGGTCACACCCTCAACTAGCAGGTGATCCCCCATCCTTAGGTTCGCTCGGTGCTAAATCCTACTCCCAACTGAACTGACTCGGAATACTGAACTGTTCTAAGTTTAACTGATTATGATAACTGACTGAACTGATGGCACTCATGATTTATATGAAACTATTCTGAAGATATTGAGACCAGTAAACAACTAGGTTTTTGGGTATTCATAACCTCTCAGGACCTGAGAGCAATAATAGCTAAATGGTGCTAAAACTTTAGGGACATAATATGAAAGCATTATACAACATTCTTTCTTGTAGGCATTTCATCAAACACTTGATGTTCATAGTTCAAGCTAAGCATGGGAGTAGTTTAAAGCTTGTAGAAATAGCATGGCTTCAACAACAACATCATTAAGTATGATTTAAATTAGCGAATAACATTGTTCAAACGTGTGGGGTTCAATATCAACAACAATTGCATGTAAACATGGTGTAAAATTATAATTCATGTTTAAAATCACAATTTAAAATCATGAAAACTTGTAAAGATCCCAAATTTGAATTTAGAATTGGATCGTTGGACTTCATGGGTGAAAGGAACCCATAGATGAACACTTAAAATACCTGGGTTGATGAATTTGTGAGAATTGCTGGTGAATTCTTGAGATTTGATCTTGAATCTCGAAGTTCTAGGGTTTGTTCTTGGAAGAGGGCTACTTTAATTTGAGAGAATTGTGAAAATAATGAGCAATTAGTGCTCTTTGGGACTTAAATCCCGTGTTTGGACTGAACGGGGTGAGGGAAAAATGACTTAAATTCCCTTGGGGATTAAAATGCGGAACTAAACTTAAAATCCCAATTTTAACACCTATCACGACGTGGTACAATCGTGTTGGGACACTGGAAAAAGGACTATCCCGAACTGGAACCTTGGCACGACGCGGCGCCATCGCGGTACCTCACTGAACGTGAATTAGGCCCTTGGCGCGACGCGAAGCTATCGCGGTTATCCACTAGAAAAAGGACAAATGCAAAATAGCACATCAGCACGATACGACGCTATCATGATGGCACACTGGAAAATGACAAACGTGAATTTGGCCATCACCGCGACATGGCCTTATCATGTTGGGCTACTATTTTACACTAAAAACGCCATAATTTCTCACCCGATTATCGAATTTAGGTAAAATTAGTATCGTTGGAAAGATAATTCAATTTCCTACAATTTAATGGGTCTTGAGCTGGTAAATTTTTAATAGAGCAAAAGATATGCTCATTTAAAGTTGACAATTGCAACATACTTATCAAAAATCCAATCGGTAAGGATTATTTTGATTCGTCTAATAGATGGGAGTTATTTGAGGCCTTAACGTACATCAAACCAACTCATAAAATTATCAAAGGACTATAATGCACTATGCATTAGCTTGAAACATGGCACTAATATTGGTTTGAATTTTTGGGTTATTACAATATCTCCCCCTTGGGAACATTCGTCCTCGAATAAGACTGCCTAAACTGAAAGTATTGAAGAACTGAAGTTATATGCTGAATATATATGATGAAAATGTGATTACATGACTAAACTCATTCTGTGCATGCATGACTATTATGAGAATGATAGTCAACTGATACTGAGCATGGAAAGGAGAAATTCTAAGAAAATTGTTACCTTAAGCTGAGTCTGAGGTTGCGGAGAAAAGATGAGGGTACTTGGTTCGCATATTTGCTTCTACTTCCCAAGTGGCTCCCTCAGCGGACTAATTCCACCAAAGAACTTTGACTAGGGGAACTTCTTTGTTCCTTAGTCTACGAATTTATAGATCAAGGATCTCGATTGGAATTTCTTCGTAAGAAAGGCTATTTTGGACATCTACGCTTTCTAAGGGAACAACTACAGCTGGGTCACCAATACACTTCTTCAACAAAGAGATATAGAATACTGGGTGCACAATGCTAAGTCTGCAGGCAACTCAAGCTCATAAGCCACCTTTCCAAAATGACTCATAATTCTGTAAGGTCCAATATATCAAGGAATAATCTTCCCCTTCTTACCAAACCTCTTCATTCCCTTCATGCGAGAGATCTTCAGATATACAAAATCACCAATCTCAAACTCAAGATCTTTCCTTCTCACCCCTGCATAAGATTTCTGTTAGCTCTAGGCTACCTTAATCCTCTTCCTAATTAACTGTACTTTCTCTAATACATCAAACACCAAGTCAGGCCCTATCAAAGTAGTTTCTCCTACTTCAAACCAACCAATCAGAGATATATATCCCCTTTTATATAGAGCCTTAAACAAATACATCTGAATACCAAAACTATAGATGTTATTATACGCGAACTCAATCAAAGAAAAATGGTCATCCCAAGTGCTCTTAAAGTTGACTACACACGTACTTAACATATCCTCAAGAGTCTGAATGGTCCTCTCTGCCTGACCATCTATTTGATGATGAAAGGATGTACTAAGGTGAACTTGGGTATCAAGACCCTTTTGAAAAGCTTTCCAAAAATGAGAGGTAAACTGAGTACCTCTGTCTGAAATGATGGGCAACGAAACACCGTGCAACCTAACCAACTATCTAATATAAAGCTTGGTATAGACCTTAGCTAAATAAAAAGTATGGACTGGCAAGAAATAGGCTGATTTGGTCATCCTATCTACAATGACTCAAATCGAATCATGCTGCTGATGAGTACGAGGCAAGCCTTTCATAAAATCCATGTTTACTACCTCCCACTTCCAAGTGGGAATACTGAACTCCTGTATAGACCCATTAGGCTTCTGATGCTCAATCTTTACTTGCTGACAAGTAGAGCACTTAGTCACAAACTCTGTAATATCCCTCTTCATCCCACTCTACCAAAAGATTTCTCGCAGATCGCGGTACATCTTCATGGCCCTGGATGAATCGAGTAACGCGCACCATGCGCTTTTACAAAAATTCACTGTCTCAACTTATTAACACACAGTCTACCTTGGAAATGCAGTACACCATCTCCCCCTTGAGAGAAAATATCTACTTTCTAATATCTGACTGACTCCTTTAGTTTCACCAGACTAGGATCCCTATCCAGTTTTTCTTTCACTTCGGCAACCAAAGAGGATACCGAACTATTCTGAACCCAAACGCTACCCTTAGCTAAATTAACCAAATGAACACCTAACCTGACAAGCTGATGAATTTCTCTAACTAACTTTTTCTTATCACCCTCGATATAAGCAACACTACCCATAGATAGTCTACTTAGGGCATCTGCCACTACATTGGCCTTGCCCAGATGTTACAAAACACTCATATCATGATTTTTCAGAAGTTCTAACCATCTTCTCTAACGTAGATTCAAATCCTTCTGCGAAAACACTTACTGCAAGCTTTTATAATCTGTGAACACATCAACATGCACCCCATACAAATAGTGCCTCTAAATCTGTAAGGCAAACACAACAGCTGCCAACTCAAGATCATGGATGGGATAATTATTTTTATGGGGTTTAATCTATCTAGAGGCATAGGCTACAACTGTACCCTTCTGCATCAAAACACACACCAAACCAACTCTGGAGGCATCAAAGTACACAACAAACCCATCTAAACTATTTGGCAATATTAAAATTGGGGTTGCGATGAGTCGAGTCTTCAACTCCTGAAAACTCTTCTCATAATAATTTGACCACTGAAACTTAACTTTCTTCTGAGTCAATCTGGACATGGGGGATGCAATAGAAGAAAATCCTTCAATTAATTATCGGTAATAGCCAACCAAACCCAAGAAACTCTTGATATCTTGTGGAGAGATGAGCCTATGCCAGTTTCTCACCGCCTCAATCTTTTGAGGGTCGACTCTAATGCCATTATCGAAAATAATATAGCCAAGAAAAGCTACTGATCTTAGCCAAAATTCGTACTTACTAAATTTAGCAAACAATTGATGGGCTCTAGGAGTCTGCAATACTATTCTGAGGTGGTCTGTATGATCATTTTTGTTACGGGAGTACATAAGAATGTCATCAATGAAGACTATGAAGAACATGTCCAACTACTATTTAAACACTTTGCTCATCAAGTCCATAAAAGCTGCTGGGGCATTTGTGTGACCAAAGGACACGAGTAGAAACTCAAGTGACCATATCGAGTTTTGAAAGCTGTTTTTGGAATGTCACATTCTCTGACTCTGAGCTGATGATAGCCAGATCTGAGTTCTATCTTAGAGAAGCAACTGGCACCCTGAAGTTGGTCGAACAAGTCATCAATTCTGGGAGTGGGTACTTATTCTTGATAGTGACTTTGTTCAACTAACGGTAATCGATGCACATACGAAAAGAATCGTCTTTCTTTCGCATGAAAAGGACTGGAGCACCCCATGGGGAAACATTGGGCCTGATGAATCCCATATCTAAGAGATCTTTCAACTGTTCTTTAAACTCTTTGAGTTCGTATGGAGCCATTCTTTATGGAGGAATTGAGATAGGCTAGGTATCTGGAAGAAGGTCTATTCTAAAGTTGATTTTCTTTTTGGAAGGAACTCCGGGAAGATCTTCAGGGAACACATCTGGAAATTCCCTCCCTACTGAAACTGACTCAAAATTAGGAGTCTCAAAATTAGAGTCCTTAACTCAGACAAGATGATAAATACACCCTTTGGATATCATTTTCCTCACTCTAAAGTAGGAAACAAGCTGACCCTTAAGCGCTGGAGTACTACCCCTCTATTTATGGACTGGTTAATTTGGAAACTGAAAATAAATGACTCTGTTTCTAAAATCAACTGAGGCATAGCATGAGTGGAGTCAATCCATGCCGAGAATGACATCAAAATTTGTCATCTCTAACTCCATAATATCAACTGAAGTAACTTTCTGAGATACTGTAACCAGGCAGTTCCTGTATACCCGTTGGGCTACAATAGAGACACCTATTGGGGTAGATGCTAAAAAGGGTTTTGCTAGAATTTTAGGACTTAATCCAAAGTTGACGTCTATAAAAGGGGTTACAAAGGAAAGAGAATCTCCAGGGTCTAGTAAAAAATAAACAGGTAAATGAAAGACTTGCAATGTACCAGTGACCACATCAGGAGAATTTTCCTGATCCTGTCGGGACTGAAGGGCATACAATATATTTGGATGCTGACCACTGGTAGCACTGGAAGCGACACCCTGCTGAGTCAGACGGCCAACTGGAACTGTTGACAGATGGGACTGGCCCTGTTGGCGCAAATCCCTACCTTTCTGAGAAACTACCCGACACTCTTAAATCAGATGGCCTGACTTGCCATACCTAAAGCATACATCACTGCCAGCTCTACACTCATCCTGATGGTTTCTACCATATTTTTAGCAAAAAGGATTTATACGACCACTGTTAACACTGATTTGGGACTTAGAACCTGGCGCCCTATCCATATTATCATTTCTGAATTTGGGTACTGGGGCACTAGATGAAGATAAAGTTGGGACTAAAGATTTTTGATGAAATTAAGGATGATTACCACCCTCTGACTTTGGCTAAGTGAAATTAAAGCTACTCATTCTAGCTCTCTTATTCCCCTTCTCTCTTTCCTTAGTATTCTGCTCCTTAATCTATTAAGCATGGACCATAAGCCTAGACAGGTCCATCTCCTTTATTAACATTGTAGTCCTACACTCCTTGACCACATTGTCAGATACCCCAGATACGAACTGGCTCATCTTAGACTTGCTATCAGCTACTACATGGGGAGCATACCTAGCTAGTTGAGTCAACTTGAGGGAATAATCCTTCACTCATGTTGCCCTACCTTAAGTTGATAAACTCTAACACTTTATCTTCTTTCAACTCCAATAAAAAGAACCTACCTAAGAAGGCTATAGCAAACTCTTCCTATTCTATAGGACCTGTATCTGCGCCTCTATCTACCTTTCACTACTTAAACCATGTATGATCTATATCTTACAACTGGTAAGCAGCCAATTCAGCTCTCTCACTAGAAGTTACCCCCATAATATTTGTTACCTTCTGGACCATATCTAAGAATTCCTGTGGATCTTCTTCAGATTTGGATCCTGAAAACAGAGGAGGATTCATTCGGGTAAAGTCCAAAATACTAGCTGCGGCAGTATTGGCCACTGGGTTGGCCAAAATAGTGACTAGCTGAACATTCTGAGCTTCCACAGAATGGGCTAGAGTAGTGAATGCAACTTTGAACTCTGCATGAGAAATATGCTCGTTCAGGAGATCTTCCTTAATGGGCGGAGGTGTTGGCTGGTTTACATTTCTTCTTTTCTTTGTCTTTCTGGGAGGCATATTCTATAAATGGTAGGGAAAATATATTAGACAGAGTTTAACATGAGCATCATGCTTAGTCGCACGACATGACTGAATAAGGGAAACTTTCCTTAAATTTCCTCATAGCCACTTGTCTATAAGTGTGGTGCGCTTCACACCCATGCACAAGACTCTACTTGATGCGGCTTTTAGACTTCCTATGACACTTTAAAACCTTAGGCTTTGATATCAAGTTTGTAATGCCCCGAGAGTACACCCTGGGCGCCATATGGTGCTTACGATCCCGAGAGACCACAAGCTAACCCATGAGCTGATACTTGCTGTGAGCACTTAATAATATAATAACATATGTGAGAAAACAACTGATAAGCCATAAGGTTTTAGCAACTAAAAACAATGCTGGCTCCAGAATCTAGAAACAACTGTCTGAAACGAATAAAATAATAACAAAATTGACTGTCTGTCTGAAATATCTGAAAGCCTCTAAAACTGACTGAATATAAGTTGATGGGACAGACCCCAACTAACTCTAACTAGATACTGAACTGAAAGCATGAAAATAAATATATTTTGTCCTCGAAATATGAGGACTCACCACTGCTATGGCTAATAATATGGAAAGTCTATGCGCGATCCAGGAACTGAGCATCCGAACCTATGATATGATACATCATAGAGCATGAAAAGAGTATGCAATCAGTACTTTGAATGTACTAATATACTTAATGAGGTAGGTTGATATGCATGGTTTCATGTACAGGAGTAATAACTAACTGAGTGCATAGCATGATGTACTGAATAGAATGCATAAAATCTATAAATACTGAGAATGCATAACCAAGCATAGTACATATTCTGAATATAATCTGTAAATTGAAATACTAAAATCTGATAACTGATTGACTGATATATGTATGTTATGGTCAAGCAAAACTAAAACTGAGTTACTGAGATAATTGCTGAACTGAGACTGTGGGAGCTATCATTTAATCGACATGTCCTAATTAGCAATTTAGGGTCCAACATATGACCCCAATTGGAAGGGTGTCAGTACCGTACCACGGGTACTAACACTGGCTGTGTGGATCCACTAAAGCATTGTCCCGAAGGACTAAGAGTTACCCTCAACTGGCAGGTACCCGTATCAGATCAACCCTCAACTAGCAGGTTAACGTCTCAACGTATGCTGGATACGTAGTTATGGAATGCGAGGACTTCTACTAAAGGTCACACCCTCAACTGGCAGGTGAGCCCCCATCCTTGGATTCGCTCGGTGCTAAATCCTACTCCCTACTAGAGAAAAAGATATGTTCGTTTGAATTTGACTATTGCAACATACTTATCAAAAATCCAATCAGTAAGGGTTATTTTTATTCGTCTAATAGCTAGGAGTTATTTATGGCCTTAAAATACATCAAACCAACTCATAAAACTATCAAAGGACTATAATGTACTATGCATGAGGTTGAAACATGCTGCTAATATTGGTTTGTATTTTTGGGGTATTACAGTTTCGTACCTTAGAGCGAGAAAAATGATATCCAAGGGGTGTATCTACTTTCTTGTTCAAGTTAAAAACTCTAGTTTAGAGACTCTCAATCTCGAGTCAGTTTTAGTATTGAGGGAATTTCCAGATGTGTTTCCCGAAGATCTTCCCAGAGTTCTTCTAAAAGGGAAATTGAATTTAAAATAGATCTCTTTCCAGATACCCAACTTATCTCTATTCCACCTTACAGAATGGCTCCAACAGAGCTTAGTGAGTTAAAATAACAATTGAAAGATCTCTTAGATAAGGGATTCATCTGGCCTAGTGTTTCCTCATGGGGTGCTCCAGTCCTTTTCGTGCGAAAGAAAGACGGTTCTCTTTGTATGTGCATCGATTACCGTCAGTTTAACAAAGTCACTATCAAGAATAAGTACCCACTCCCCAAAATTGATGACTTGTTCGACCAAATTTCAAGTGCCAGTTGCTTCTCTAAGATAGACCTCAGATTCGGCTATCATCAACTCAAAGTCAGAGAATGTGATATTCCAAAAATAGCTTTCAGGACTCGGTAGGGTCACTTTAAATTTCTAGTCATGTCTTTTAGCCTTAAAAATTCCCTAGTAGCTTTTATGGACTTGATTAACAGAGTGTTCAAGTAGTACTTGGACATGTTCATCATAATCTTCATAGATGACATCCTTGTCTATTCTCAAAGTGAAAATAATCATTCAGACCATATCAGAATAATATTACAGACTCTTAAAGCCCATCAGTTATTTGCTAAATTTAGTAACTGTGAGTTTTGGCTAAGATCAATAGCTTTTCTTGGTCATATTATTTTCGATGATGGCATTAGAGTTGACCCTTAAAAGACCTAAGCAATGAGAAACTTGTCCAGACCCATTTCCCCATCAAATATCAGGAGTTTCCTGGGTTTGGTTGGCTATTACAGATGGTTTATCGAAGGGTTTTTATCTATTGCATCCCCCATGTCTCTATTGACTCAGAAGAAAGTCAAGTTTCAGTGTTCATATTCTCGTTGGAAGAGTTTTCAGGAGTTGAAGACTCGACTCACCTTAGCCCCAGTTTTGACCTTGCCAGATGGTTCAGATGGGTTTGTTATTTACTGTGATGCTTCTAGAGTTGGTTTGGGTTGTGTTCTGATGTAGAGAGGTAAGGTCATGGCCTATTCCTCTATACAACTTAAGTCCCATGAAAAGAATTATCCTACCCATGATCTTGAGTTAGAAACTATTGTGTTTGCCTTGAAAATATCTGTATGGGGTGCATGTTGATGTGTTCACGGATCATAAAAGTTTGCAGTATGTATTTTTGCATAGAAAGTTAAATCTCCATCAGAGAAGGCGGTTGGAATTGTTGAAGGACTATGATATGAGTATTTTGTATTATCCAGTTAAGGCCAATGTAGTGACAAATGCCCTTAGTAGATTGTATATGGGTAGTGTGGCTCATATTGAGAATGATAAAAAGAAGTTTATTAGGAGGTTCATCAGTTGGCTAGATTAGGCTTTTGTTTGGTTGAATCAACTGAGGGTAGTGTATGGGTTCAGAATAGTTTGAAATCTTCTTTGGTTGTCAACGTGAACGAAAAGCAAGATAGGGATCCCAGTATAGTTAAGTTGAAGGAGTCAGTCAGAGAATAGAAAGTAGAGGTTTTCTCCCAAGGAAGAGATGGTGTGTTCGGTGTCAGGGTAGGTTGTGTGTGTCATGTATTGATGGGTTGAGATAACGGGTCTTACCAAAAGCGCATGGTGTGCGTTACTCTATTCACCCAGGGGCCACTAAGATTTATCATGATTTGCGGGAAATCTATTGGTTGGTTTGAGGTAGGTGAGACTAAGTTGATGGCACCAAATGTAGTGTTTGATTCTTTGGAGAAAGTTCAGTTGATTAGAGAGAGGCTTAAGACAGCCTAAAATCGTCAGAAATTCTATGCAGATGTAAGGAAAAGAGATCTTGAGTTTGAGGTTGGAGACTTGGTATATTTGAAGATCTCTCCCATGCAGGGAGTAGAGAGATTTGGCAAAAAGGGGAAACTCAGTCCCCGATATGTAGGCCCTTACAAGATCTTGAGTCATTATGTGAAGGTAGCGTATGAGCTTGAGTTGCCCGCAGATTTGGCGTCAGTGCATCTAGTGTTCCTTGTGTCCTTGTTAAAGAAGTGTATTGGTGACCCAACTTTCATTATCCCTTTAGAAAACTTAGATGTTCAGAACAACCTTTCTGATGAAGAACTCCCAGTTAAAATTCTTGATCGTCAGATTCGCAGGCTAAGGAACAAGAAGTTCCCTTGTCAAAGTTCTTTGGCGGAATCAGTTCATTGAGGGAGCTACTTGGGAAACAGAAGCAGACATGCGTACCAAGTACCCTTACCCTTTCTCTGCAAACTCAAACTCAGCTCAAGGTAACAGTTTTCCTTAGATTATCTCTTTTCTATTCTCAGTTCCAGCCATGAGGTCATCTTCATGTCATTGTATGCATTCATGAATCAGTTCATTCAGTCACCATGTTTCAGACTCAATCATGTAATCATGTTTTCAGTTATGCATATTCAGCATAAAATCTCAACACATCTATATTTTCTCAGCTTAATCAGTCTTATTCGAGGATGAATGTTCCCAAGGGGGAGATATTATAATATCCCGTATTTGTTTTAGCTCAATTCAGCCCATAGTGCATGTACACGGGGCTTAGAATCTGAAAAATTTATCTAAGTGTTGGAGACTTAGTTTTATTTTTGGCCTCTTAACTTTGATGATTTTTAAAGTGACCTTCTCGATCCTGAGACGTTAGTTTTTGAGTTGATTCAGGTTTTGAGGTGTAAGTAGCATGTCTCAGATAAGTTTTAGATTTTTCGAACGAGGTTTGGACCACGTTTGGATTTCCAAAATAGAAAGTCATCGCGATTGTGGCGTGTCTCAGTGGAATAGCAATGGAGGCGTTGGCGCATTGTGGTGAGGGCTTAATCGGCATTCCAATTACAAATTTAATTTTTCCAGGGGCAGTCAGGTCTTTTCCCATGGCCCCAACCCATAAAATTACGAGATTTATCATCAGTTATGACATTATATTCCCTATTTCCGCAATTTCTCTTTAAAATAAACCCAATCCATCGCCCAAATTCGTCAAGTTCAACTAGTATTTCTTCAAGAAAACTCAAGAATTCAAGCTTCACCACCCAAGAACGATCAAGAACGACAATTCTCTTGCAAGATTAAAGCCTTAAGGTATGTTAAATGTTCATCCATGGGCCCTTTTTACCTATGTAGTCCAAGTACCTATTTTTTTGTTGTAAATTATGAATTCACATGTTTACAATGATTTAATTTCATGAAACTTTAGGGAATTTCGATTATGCATGATGTTTACAAGTGTTTTTAGTTGGAAAGTAGCCTTCACACGTTTGAAGCATGAAATTCCATGTTAAATCCCCCAATGTATGGTTTTAGTGTTATGATTATGTTATTCCCACATGTTTCAATCATTCCTATGCCTAAGTTCATGAATTTCAAGTGTTTGATGAAATGCCTAAGAGATGAATTTTGAGCAATGACTACTTATTATGCTTTTGATGCTTTGGTATGCTTTTACCGTTAATGTTATCGAGTACTAAGGGTTATGAATATCCAAAATTTAGCTGTTTACTTAGTCTTAGTACTTTCAAAATAGTTTTTAGGCATATATGAGTATTATTAGTTCAGTCAGTTATCCTATCAGTCAAGTTTAGATCAGTTCAGTATTCCGAGTCAGTTCAGTTGAGAGTAGGATTTAGCAACGAGCGATCCCAGGGATGGGGGCTCACCTGCCAGTTGAGGGTGTGACCTTTAGTAGCCATCTCTGTATTCCATAACTACGTAGCCAGCGTAGGTTAGAGATTTTAACCTACCAGTTGAGGGTTGACATATATCTCACTAGAGCGCCTGCCAGTAGAGGGTGACTCTTTAGTCCTTCGGGACTTCATTTCAGTGGATCCATGCAACCAGTGTTAGTACCCGTGGCACGGTACTAATACCCTTCCAACTGGGGTCACAGGTTGGATCCCAATTAGCTCTTATTGGGGCATGTGATTAGATGATAGCTCCCACAGTCTCAGTCCAGTATTCACTTTAGAGTTCAGTTTTAGTCTTGCTTTACCATGGTATACAGTTATTAGTTGTTCAATATTAGTATTTTAGTGTTTCAATTTATAGACTATCCCAGTATCATGTCATATGCTTGGTCATGCATTCTCAGATTTTACAGCTTCCTTGCATACTATACATCAGTTATCTCATGCTATTTATTTAGTCAGTTATTATTCATGCATATGAGCCATGCATATCAGCCTAACCTTATTTAACATACCAATACATTCAAAGTACTGACCGCATACTCATTTCTTGCGCTATGATATCTCATAACATAGGTTTGAACACTCAAGTTCCCGACCACACCTAGACATCCCAGCGCACCAGCAGCAGTAATAGTGGTGAGTCCTCATATTTCGAGGATCGTTTATAGTTATTTTAGTGTTTCAGTTCAGTAGTCATCCGGAGTTAGTTGGGGACTTTTCCCATCAACTCCATAATCAGTAAGTTAGAGGCTTTAGACACTTACAGACAATTAGTCAGTTATCAGTTGTTATTGACAGTCTTTACAGTATTATTTTCAAACATTTGTTTTTAGGCATATTAATTAAAGATATTTTTAAATATTTAAACCTTATGGCGTATCCAACTTTGTTTTCTACATAGGTGTACCCTTTTTATCAGTTTATTCAGTTCTCACAGCAGGTACCAGCTCATGGTTAGCTTGTGGTCACTTGTGACTATAAGCACCATGTGGCATCCAGGGTGTACTCCCAGAGCGTTACAAAATTGGTATCAGAGCCTAAAGTTTTAAAGTGTCCTAGAGTGTCTGAAAGATGCGTCGAGTACAGTCTTGTGCATGAGTGTGAAGCACGCCACACTTATGGACAAGAGGCTACAGGATGTTCTAGAAAAAGTTTTCCTTCTTTCAGTATTTATGTCGTGCGAGTAAGCATGAGCTCAATTTAAACCCTCTTTCTAATTCAATCTTCTTTCCGATTACAAAACATACCTCCCAGAAAGAATAACGAAAGAAGAAATAGTAATCAGCCCACACCTCCGTCTGTTCAGGAAGATCCCTGAACGAGCATTTCTACCATGACAAATTTAGAGCTGCATTCACTACTTTAGATCACTCAGTAGAAACCCAGAATAATCAGTCGGTTGCCATCCCATCTGGTCCGGTGGCTAATACTATCGCAACTAAGATTTGGGACTTCACCCGAATGAATCCTCCTCTATTTTTGGGATCTAAGTCTGAGGATCCGCTGGATTTCCTCAACATAGTTCAGAAGGTAACTGATATTATGGGGGTGACTTTTAGTGAGAGTTTAGAGTTGGGTGCTTTCCAGTTGTAGGATGTTGCTCACACCTGGTATAAGTAGTGGAAGGGAGATAGAGGGGAAAATGTAGGTCCTGTTGAATGGGAAGAGTTTGTGACGACCTTTTTTGATAGGTTCTTTCCCTTGGAGTTAAGGAAATCTAAGGTACAGGAGTTTATTAATTTGAGGCAAAGAAACATGAGTGTAAAAGAGTATTCTCTTAAGTTTACTCAGCTAGCCATGTATGCTCTTAATGTGGTGTCTGATGACAGGTCTAGGATGAATAAGTTTGTCTCTAGAGTAGTTAATAGAGTGGTCAAAGAGTGTTTTAGTGTTTCAGTTCAGTAGTCAATCGGAGTTAGTTGGGGACTTATCCCATCAACTCTACAATCAGTCAGTTAGAGGCTTTTAAACACTTACAGATAACTAGTCAGTTATCAGTTGTTATTGACAGTCTTTACAGTATTGTTTTCAGACATTTATTTTTTAGGCATATTAATTCAGAGATATTTTTAAATATTTATGGCGTATCCAACTTTGTTTTCTGCACATGTGTACCCTTTATTATTAGTTTGTCCAGTGCTCACAGTAGGTTTTGCTTGTGATTATTTATGACTGTAAGCACAGTGTGGCATCCAGGGTGTACTCCCAAAGCATTACAAATCTAATCCAATTTTTGTGAGTATGAGCGTTGATTAAGAAAAGGGAAAGAACTCGCAAATCAAAATTACTACAAAAATTGAGACACAAGATGATACAAAATCAACAACAACAACACCAGAGTTGACTGTCTCAGTTGATCCTTCAAAAGAAAATTATCCTAGGGAATAGAGTCACAATAAAAGCTTCCCAAATGACTTCATAATTGGGAATTCAAAGGAACAAATGCAAACAAGAGCTTCGTTGAAAAGGCAAGCATCTGTGGCCCTTGTATCATAGATTGAACCTAAATGAATTGAAGAAGCACTTGAAGATGAATCATGTATTCAAGCCATTAAAAATGAACTGGATCAATTTGAAAGAAATCAAATTTGGACCTTGGTAAAATGTCCAAATAATTGGTCGATTATTAGGTATAGATGGGTTTATAGAAACAAGATGAACGAAGAAAGTAAGATTGTCAGAAATAAAATAAGGTTAGTAACTCAAGGAATCTCACTGTTTGGTAAGTGACGTTTTAAGGATCAAAATTTGAAAATATTCCTTAAAGTTTGTGGTATTGAGGTTTGAAGATCTAGTTTTCCTATTTGATGCAAACCCTTGTGTGTCTCAAGACAGTGGAGAGCTTGAAATCCTAGTGCTAGATACTAGATTCGTCTTAAGTAATTTCCTTTTTGAAAAAATCTTTGACATTGACTCTTTCGGTGGAATCTCGTACATGAATAGAATTTGGCCTGATGATTTTGAGGTCTCAATTGAAGGTGCAAAGTAGGCAGTGTCCGAATCTGATACTGACCTCTTTGATTTTGGACTTCTGTCTTTATGTTTTGAAAGTTAAATTTTAGCTTACGTGATTGTTATTACCTTGGTTACTTGAAAAAGTTCACTCAGTAGTATCTCTACTAAAGACTTGTTTGTGTTGGACTATTTTATCAAGAAATATCATTTGAATTGGCGTGCCTGTTTTACGAATTCATGTTGGAAAGTGCTCAAGATCTCAATTTGACTACTAGTTTGCCATATGGTGTTATGATCTCCCAAATTTTAATTCACTCAATATGATTGACTTGTCCGAGTTCCCTGCTGTGGATGTTACTGGTACATATAGTACTCGAGCCTTAAAAAAAAATAGGGTACATACTTATTGACTTTTAGTGATGCAAGAAAAACTCCACCAAAACATGCTATGTGAAAATAAAATCTGGAAAAACTCCTTTCGACCCTATGAGCTTTCTTCTCAAGGAAATGGATAATGTGCAAGACACCTATAACTCTGGGGAAGGTTTGATCTCTTTGCAGGAAAGCATTGGGAAAATATGCCAGGTAACTAAGGATACCAGCATAGATGTCAAAAAGCTACTGTTACGATTTGATTTCTTAAGTCATGATGGCGCGTACCTTATCCCACCAGTAGGCAAGCCAAGCCATAGCCTGGAATGATATTTGATGGGCTAACGAGAAGAAACTAGAGAAAGACCAGATATAATGATAATCATAGTAATAAGAAGTGAAAACAAAAGGAGAACATATAAAATACATCAAAATAAGAGAAGAAAGAGAACCTAAATATACAAATGATTCCCTTATAAGATCTGGTAAGGTCGGTACTAGAGCCACTACTAACAGATACCCAGAGTAATAGACAAAATAAAAAATATAAACAATATACTCCCTCCGTTTAAAAAAGAATGACCTACTTTTCTTTTTAGTTCGTTTCAAAAGAATGACCCCTTTACCCTTTTAACAACTTTTTAATTTTAACTTCCCATATGGCATGTTTAAGACCACAAGATTGAAGGGCATTTTGGTACATTTGACATATCTTTAATTTAACACCACAAGATTTAAAAGTCTTCTTTATTTTCTTAAACTTCATGCCAAGTCAAAGAAGGTCATTTTTTTGAAACGGAGGGAGTATACAAACAATCTCGAGTAAAAAATACTAAACTGGAATAGATGGGAGAGGATAAGCCTCTGATGACAGCAAACTTACCCTACTCCAAATTAGTACTGGAAAAGAAGAATCATGTCAACGTCGGCTGCTAGTACTCAGATATGCATTGGGAAAATAATGCAGAAGTATAGTATGAGTATCAAAGCAACGAGTACTCGGTAGGCATCGTCAGGCGACTAAGCTCAATACAGAAAAAATATGACTAAAATGTGAGGGTGTAGTCTAAGTCAACAGTAAACATGGATGGCAAGGTAAATAGCTGCCGAGATATGCAAATACAATAAAGAAATAAGTAAAAGCGATAGAAAAAGATAAATAAAGTAGTAATAACAAGGTAAAAGCATAACATAAATGGGGTCCTATAAGCCTGTTAGACACACTAAAGAAGACAATTAACCCAATTGTGCCCCCATGTGTTGGTGGGACACATATGATAAAGAAAAAATATAAATAATCCATAATTGGACCAATCCCAAGAAACCATAGTATCCATCTAGATATGCGCCATGCTTGAATCAACACGAACAGGTATTAACAAGAGGCCAAAATTTCGGGATCAAATCGGTAGTGGTGGATAATAATAAGAGGCCATATACCGGATTCAAACCAAAAATAATGAGTAATAACAAGAGGCCACATATATGATATACAACATAACTCATAAGCAGATGTTTGACTTGAATCAGAACTCAGAGGAACCACAACTCCCAGAACAATAGTAATCAATACCAGAACTCTCAGATAATATCATAACGAGATGCCAGACTTGAACCAAAATTCATAGTAACCCTACTCAACTGGAAAACTAAAAGCCAAACCATATTATAACCGATGCCAAAGTGGTGTCAAAATTCACAATAAATAATAGAAATAGAATATATGGTGACCCTGAACCGTAACTAAAATGCATTTAAATAAATATTCACATAACTTAGTTAAAAGGAAGGAATCAAAGGTCACAACTTAATACCACACCCTAAGCTCATAAATATTACATCATACTAAAAGATAACGAGATCAAAATTTACTAGAACGGGGTCCTAACTAGATAAATAAGGCATGATATATTCAAATGATACCCAAACTCCAATTGCTTTTCCAAATCGAGCATAATAGCAGACACTTACTGTAAAAAAGCTCAATCTAAAGATAGGGTAAGCCTAGCCTACCTGAACACCCTAGCTAAAAACCTCTCCGAGAGGCCTTCAAATAGTTTCCCAGTAGAACTCAAGTTTGAATACCTTGATGTAGATAATAGATTTTTCATGACATATCAAATATAACATAAGAAAAAATCCACACAAAATCCTCTTAATCATGAAGTATATATACGTGTAGATATACATATGCATATGCAATGGACTTCACTTTGTATGGGAATTAAATGAGCAAATAAAATGCAAATATCACTTTAATGCATATATATGGGTTGTACTTGGTAGATACATAAGCCACAATGTAAGAAAATTATATTATGCAAAGTGTGAAACTCTTGCAGTGTCCACTTATACATAAGGATAAGATAACACATGGCTTCTAAATGATATGGATTACTATCTAGGTGGCAAGACCCTAGAAATGATTAGTGATACTTGTATAAAGTTGTTCCTACGTGGGGTTATAAAATATGAAAATATTTATGTCCTTACGCATGTATTCGGCTGTTGCGGAGGTTCGTGGTAAAATAAATATGACATTTTGAACATATCATAATTAATAAAAAAATATTTCTAATAAAACCGCTATTATATAATAGTAATATTTTAACATCTCTAGATTCACTATCTCCACTTAAAAATATTAATAAGTTATAAAACTATTATAAAGTAATATAGATAAATCATAACTAAAGAATTTTATGAATATCAAAAACACTTTAGAAAGGTAATTAACTGTATCGTCTTAGCATATTCTAATTTAATTTGTATATTTCACAACTAACTTGGTATTAATAAAATTCTCACATGAACTTCCTTGAAACTGAACTATTAGTCCCATCAAGTCATAGATAACTTAGGGTAATTATACGAAATCTCTAAAAACCGTGAACATAGGAAAATAGGGGAAATAACCAGAAGGGTCATTATAGCTATGCCTTGTAGTGGATGGATTGAAGAATGAGGGTGTTCGCATTGTGAACAAATTGATCAAGTGAGTCGACTGCATTACAATAGTAGCCATTCCTTCCCATAATGAACTTGTTGTCACTTATCATACATCTTATGAAATTTCTCCAAGAATATCTAGAAATACTATGACACCTTCTGCAGGAATGTGATTAGCACCCTGACCTACTTCTTGAAAAAGTAGTAATGAATCTGGTTCTTGATTCAATGGGTGTGTGTCCCTGTCAGATAGTTTTTTTTGTTTGAACTACCCTCTTTGTTCCTCTCTATTTATTATATGTCTTTTGTTATGTATTTCTCTATTGCCTTTTTTTTTTTTATAATGCCAAAGGGGAAGAAAACAATTAAAAACAATCGACACAACTTCAGGGAGAGCCAACACAATCTAAGGGAGAGTCACTTTAGATAATCAGGAAAGTTTAATGATTAAAAGTTTTTACTATTGTCATTATAAAAAAAGGAGATTGTTAGCCTCGTAATAAAGTTTTAATAATAAGATAACTGATCCCTACTTTTAATAATAACATAACCGGAGGATTTCTCTCAGTAAAAAGGTGGGAACCCAATTTTGTGCTGGAAAAAGCCACACTCACACACAAAGCAATTTAGGTAAGACTCTCACAGCTACCAAAGAATTCTATGATAGATACATACTGGATAAAATGGGGAGAAAGCTAGGAAAACTCCTCAAAAGTGATACATGTACATCATCTGTATTAAGGGGGAGATATGCCAAAATATGCATTCAGGTTCCAATTGAAGTCCAGTCATAACTAAAGTTAAAATTGGGGATCACATCTAAAAGTGGTATATGAGGGGTGGTGGTGCTTTGCACTACCTGTGGAAGAATCGAACACATAGAAAAGCAATGTGTCCACTCTAAACCACCACACTCACAATCGAACACCTCTTCAACCACTGAGGCCATAAAATAGGAGGATGATTGGCAACTTGTCATATTCCCAAAGCGGAGACATGTGTCTAAACTAGTGAAGGAGCAATACAATAACCACAAACCCCACCCATAAGTAAGGGTCATAGAAGGCTCACCAGGTACGCCCTCTAAATTCCTTAACTCTACTGCCTTTGATCATCGATCGGTTGACTATAAACTCAAAGACAATGTGGGTAACGAAATTCCCCTCAATAGGGGAAGTGGGACCATTGCCATTAGACACATGAGGCCCACAAGTTCCCAAAGTAGTAATGATATTATTGCTAAAAGAAAAATTAATGATAAAGCTATTCTTAAAACTAGTTTCAATAAATACAAAAGTAGCAGTTCATTTAATACTGGGGGTATTAACGAGGTTCTCACCCACCCCCTTCCTCGAAGGAACCTATGGAGAGTTCGATGTCTATCTCCCCAAGATGTATTATCTTTCTCTCCCAGGAGAATAATTATCATGCCAGGGATATTGAAGGGACTTCAAGAGTCACATCAATTAACTTTTCAACTAACTCCCCCTTAATTAATCCCTATTGGTCGAAAAACTCTTCCCCTAACAAACTCTCTCTAACTCACCTTGGTGCTCAAAACACTCCAAATGAAAGACCTGATGATAAACCCAGTAGCTTCAATTGAGCCTCTCTACTTCATCAGTAATTCAACACAATTAAACTGATATCCTAATTCATGGATGGAGATAATACTAAAATACAAATAGATTTAATTTTGACTAATGGGGGAAAGCTAATCAATAGTCCTCTTGATTCAAGACCCAACCTATTTAGCCTAGATAGATTAGGAAATCACAGAACAGGCGATAAAGGAATTGGGAAGGGAAGACTGGCAACAAGCTCTCCAATCGACCCAACTACCAGAGTTCTAGAATGTAAGCTCGATGAGGGACTTGAGCATAATTATGATGAGTACCTTCCAAACCATGCCCTTCTTCCTGACCTCCCCATACCTCAGAGACAACTAATTCCCCATATTCACTCAGTGGATCCTATCCACTCCTCTTTAAACTCTAGTAGCAACTCAAAGATGCGAAAACCAAGGTGTAAAAAACATCTCCCTGCTAGGCTCCCTTCGTCAGAGTAATATGGGAATGGAGTCCTTCCTAAATACCTTTAGGGATCCAAACCAAGAAATTTTCTTACTAGAAAGGACACTCCACAAAAACTTTAACGAGCTTTTCAACTTAGTTATTATGGCACACTCACCAATATAGATGAGGATCTTCTCGCTGTTGGTGAAAAATGCGACGAGCAGATCATTGACAACAGTGATACTGAACCCATATGTTCCACCCAATGGGAATGGTAATCACCCAATGCTTCAACCAACTAAAGAATAAAAAATAATAAAGTTCATAATATGGAACACGAGGAGGCAAAAAGTGCTAATTTCAATCATTAGTATCAGACCATGGTTAATATCTATAGGCCAGCTATGTTGGTTCTTCTATAGACCAAAATAAAGGAGCATAAATCTTTGAGTGATGTCCTGGGATTTGATCTCTATATTCATTCTAGTGTAGTAGGACTAGTGGGTGGTATTGCTGTAATGTGGAAAGAGGACATCCTCTACCTAGATAAATTCACCACCTCCATGCAAGGTATTCATGTCATAATTAAGGTATGTACTGATCACCCGCCTTAGGTTTTTTCTACTATCTAAGCTAGTCCTGATTATCATACGTACATGAAGCTCTGGGAAGAACTTTGTGGTATATCCCAAAACTACAAGGGGAAATGGGTTATAGGTGGGGACTTCAATGAAGTCTTCCAAGCTAAGGAAAAGTTGGGTGGAGCCCCTTTCAACTTAAATAGAGTTAATAATTTTAGATAATGTCTTAATCAGTGTAACATGATAGATTTAGGGTACAAGGGAAACAAGTATACTTGGACCAATAAGCATTATAGGAATAAATGACAACTCATCTTTAAAAGACTTGATAGGTGTTTGCAAATAACCTTTGGATTACACAATAACCACAGGCCACGGTGACACACCTACCAAGGTCCAAGTCTAACCACTCTCTCATGCTTATTGAAGTTTTTAGGAATAAACACTATCACACCCCTAAACCTTTTAGATTAGAGCCCATGTGGTGTAACCAACAATATTTCAAAGGTCTCATTGCCTGATGTTTCGAAAACCCTCACACCCTCCTCCTACCATTAGAGTGTTCCAGGATGAAGCTAAAACTTAAAATACTAATGTTTTGGCAATATCTTCCACAAGCTCAAGAGAATCTTAGCTAGGCTTGATGGTATTCAGAAATCCAACCACTACCATCATAATTCCTTTTTGTATCAATTAGAGTATGATCTTTTAGATGATTATAATTTTACTCTCTAATGTGAAGAAGACTTCTGGAAAACTAGGTCTAGAATTAATTGGCTCACTATTGGTGATGCCAACACCAAGTTTTTCTAAACTTCCACCTTGAATAGGATAAGGAGAACCAAAGTTATTTTTCTCAAGGATGACAATGGTAACCCTGTGCAAGGTGAAAAGGAAATCCCTGACCATATTACTAGCTTTTTTTAATACCCTTTCCTCTACTGAGCACATTAGTTCCAAAAAGTGAAATTCCTAGCCAAGAGATCATCTTCTCATCTTTCCTAGGGAGTCAACACTAACCTGGAAGGCCCCTTGAGAGACTGTATGATCATTAAGGCCCTTAACTCTTTCTATCCTATAAAGGCCCCTGGTCCTGATGGCCTACACCTACTTTTTTTTTAGAAATACTGGAACACTGTAGGAAGTAAAACCATAGAGTATTGTTATAAGGTATTCAGAGATAGGTTCATTCCTGAAGAAAACAACACCACCTACCTTTTTATTATCCCCAAATGCCCCAATGCCAATTCAATAAGGAATTTCAGACCTATTGGCTTATGCACCTTCACTTACAAGCTAATTACCAAGATCATAGTCAATAGGATTAAACACAACCTAGACCTCCTAATTAGGACTACTCAAGCTAGTTTCTTAGCTAACAGGAGGGTTGCTGACAATACGACCATTGTCTAGGAGTACATAATCCACTTTAGGATGATAAAAGGGAATAAGGCCAACACGATCCTCAAGATTTACTTGGAAAAGGCCTTTAATAGGATTAAATGGTTCTATATCAATGACACCCTGATCCTTTTCAACTCCCCCCAAAATGTTGTGGACCTTATCATGTCCTATGTGACTACATCCTCTATTTTCATCATAGTCAATGGGATGCCATCCCCTACTTTAAACCCAACAGAGGCATAAGGCAGGGAGACCTCATATCTCCCTACCTCTTTATCCTATGCATAGAAAGTCTCTCCCAAAACATCAATGAAGTAGTCACTCAAAGAACTTGGGACCCCATTGAAATCACAACTAATGGGCCGAAGATCTCCCATTTTTTCTTTGCTGACGATCTCACCCTCTTTGCCTAGGCTAATCCTAAAAATTGTAGAACTATCCTCAAGATCCTCAATGAATTTAGGAATGACTCTGGCCAAAAAATGAATAATGCTAAATCAAAATTCATATACTCCAGGAACTGCTCTGCTACCAATGCTGAGGAATGCTCTAATATTATGAACATTAAGAAAGGGGAAAATTTTGGAAGATACCTTAGTTTTACCATCCTTACCCACATGCCCACCCATGCTGATTTTTAGTACATTCTGGACAACATAAAAAATAAGCTAGCTGGGTGGAAAATCCATATGCTTAACATGATCGGTAGGACTGTCCTAACTAAGTCCTTCTTGAGCAATATATCAACTCATGTCATGCAATACATTAAACTACCCCACAAAACCATTGAGGCCATCAATACAATCCAAAGAGACTTTGTGTGGGGTAGCACTGCCGATAAAAAAAGACTCCACCATATGAGCTGGGATAACATAACTAAGGCTAAGAACAATGGTGGCCTGGGGCTCCATAAGGCTAAAAATAGAAATAAATACCTTTATGCCAGCTTAGCATGAAGATTGTTCAAGAACCCTAACTCACTTTGGGCCAGTCCTTACCACTAAATACCAAAGTGAGAGAAGGTCCAATACCAGTAGGAGGATGGTGTTGAACACCTAGAAAAACATACATGAGGGATGAAAAGACTGTTCCAAGGGCCTAACATGGTCCATTCATAGGGGAAACAGAGCTAACTTCTTCTATGACTCATGGATTCCCCATACTAAGCCTATCAGGCAGCATATACAAGATCCTCTAACTCAAGAAGAGGAGACCCTAAGGGTAAAGAGAGTCACTTATAATGGTGCATGGAACTTGAGTAAGCTCTCTATTGCACTGCCTAAGAACCTCATCCATGTTATCATTACCACTCCCCCCATCCTCTTGAGTACTAGTGATGATCATCTCTACAAAAAATTAACTAGTACTAAAAAATTAACCACTGGAAGAATCTATGATGCTACTACTCAAAATCAAAATAGCTACCCAAGGGAAGAGACTAACTTCTTTAAGAAGATCTAGAAAGCTAGTGCCCCTAACAAGATAAAAACCTTCCTATGACTTCTCACTCAATACAGGCTTCCCACTAATGCATACCTTAGTCGAATTAGCCTGAACATCAACCCTCAATGCCATTTTTGTGACCATGGGTTTGAGACTCCAAATCACATCTTTTTCCAATGCACTAATGCAATTGACTTTTGGAGAAAAATCCAAGATAAAGCCAGGATCCCTATTTTGCATCATATCCAATTTTTGAATAATACCAACTGGGTAAGGTCTTAGGTGGACATTAAGGATAAACCTTTTAACATCTATACAATCTTGGGCACTATTATTTCTTAATTCCTTTGGACCATCTGTATAACTAGAAATAACTAGTTAAACGAAAAAAAAGAGCGCATCCCTGTTAAGGTCCTCATCCATCATGCTGTTGAATACAACCTTCTCATCCAAAACAAAGTTAGTGCACAAAGAAAAACTTTAGGTAGTTGTTAAATGGGAACCAACTCCTCCTCAAAGCTTCAAGCTTAACACGAATGGTTCCTATAAAGGTAATATAGGGAAAGCAGGTCTGGGAGGAGTTATCAGGGACCATGAGGGAAATTGGGTAATGGTTTTCTATGAAATCATTCCTCATGCTACCCCTTTCCAGGCTGAAATCGTGGCCCTCAAGAGGGGTATGGCCCACGTAGCTGCCAACGATATTACACCCTTGCATATCAACACCGATTCCCTTGCAGTCATTCAATTATTAAACAAATCTAATTACCATTACCATAATATTTTGCATGAATGTACGTTAATGATGAAGGAACCTCGAGCTCCTTCACGCATTCATATTTTTAGAGAGCAAACCAAGGTAGCAGATGCGCTAGTAAGGATGAGACCCAATTCCATAGACTTCAGCATTCCTCATATTTTACCTACCCCTCCCTCACCACGATAAAATTAGTCCAAGAGGACATATTAGGTCTTACTTCTGTAAGAATAATTAATTTCAATTCTAGTTACCTAGTATGCCAGGATGTGGCTACTGATGCAAACAACTTTTGCCAAACTACTTAATTATTAATTAACACCCGTTTAACAAAAAAAAAGAATCTCATGTAACCCAAGGGGACTGGAAGTAGGCATCATAAGGATGTTCCAAATCAGGATTAAGTCTTCCATGTTATTTACCTTATTTATTTTTGTTATTTACTTTTTGATATTATTATTATACTTCTCGTACTAATATTTTTTTGCAGGGACGTCAAGTAACTGGTCATTATAGTTGACTTTAGGTATAAAATTTCAATTCACCCCCTTTCCTCATGCAATTATCATTAAAAAGGAAAAATGGCATCTCGATGCACAAAGCTCTCTTTATGCACATGGTCCGAGAAAAGGCTCCATCATAAGGGTGTTTTGTACGTAGCCTTACCTTGTATTTCTGTCAGAAGCTATTTTCAAGGCTTGAACCCAGGCCCTCTTGGTCAGATAGCAACAACTTTACCAGTTACTCCAAGGTTCCCCTAATGATTTGAAGAATAAATAATTAATGCTAAGCCTAAAATATGAAAAAATAATTATTTTCTTATTGATATGTCAAAAGTGACAAGTAAACATAAAAATTTATTTTAAAAATAAGTAGCAAATAAAAATGAATAGATGGAGTTTATTGGGGTATTTGGAGGTGAAATAATTTTTACAAAAATGAATTTAAGCAAAGTAATGAGATAAATAGAAAAATTTTAGTAGTTTAATTGATTGACCATCTAAACTCCTATCTTGTTAGTGATGATTCAATTTCTCACATTGTAATTTCCTTCCTATTTTCCTTCCCCACCCTCATTAGGAAAAATTGTTAAAATTAATCTAAAATAGTAGCAATATGAAATAAAAAGTAGACAAGAAAATAAGAATACAAGACAAGAGATGAGAGCTTTTCATTCTTTCAAGTATAAGTGTACAAGTCTTTCAAGTGTATCCAATACAAACTCGCATTCCTCTATTTAATATTACACATGGGCGTATAAAAGGCTATCATAAACATGACATTAACATGAAGGTTATAAGGGAGGTTAAAGGGTGTAAGAGTTACACCCCATAATGGTGTGTGGAGTAATGGATGAGTAACTATACATCATGAAGAAGATTAGTGGGAGTAAATTCTTGGAGTAGTGGATATCCACAGTAACTATATGTGTTTTGTGTTAAAATTAATCTAAAAGAGTATCAACATAAAAGAAAAAGTAGACAAGAAAATAAGAAAACAAGACAAGAGATGAGAGTTTTTCATTCTTTCAAGTGTAAGTGTGCAAGCCTTTCTGTAATGACCCTCACAATTATTTTCTTGTTTTCATACACTTTTAGGTCTAGAGCTTTTCTATAACTGCCCCAAGTTATTTATGACTTGCTGGGACTGATTATTTATTTTTGAACGGTTCATTTGAGAATTGATAATACCAAATATATTGTAGAATATTTAATGTAAATTGGCATTTGGTAGAAATATAATTTATTACCCCTCTAAAATTTATTTGATATTTATAAATTTTTTTAGTTATAGTATATCTATATTACTTTATAATAGAATCTATAGTCTATTAATATTTTAAGCAGCGATAATCGAGACATGTTAAAATATTATTATTATTATATAATAGAGATTTTATTTGAAATAATTTTTATTAATTATTATATATTTAAAATATTATATTTATTTTACCACGAACCTACACATACCCGAATATATACATAATATGACAATCTAAAAGTGATTATTGCAACTCCCTTTCTACGTGGAAGGAAAAAGAGGTTACAAAAACTTGATTAAATGTCACTTAGTCCCACCATGGATAATTGGTATCCACTTAGGCATACCTGGTGGTGGGTGGAAACATATAAGAGTTTTTACTTTAGTAAGTGCATTTGGGATCCTTAAAATAAGAATGTTTACACTTTTATCAAATATTAGGTTACTGCTTTGTTACTTCTTATAAAAATAGACATATCAGCATAAGTGTTGTGCGAAAAAAGTTTACTTGTATTCAATTTCTAAAAGAAAATCAAGTTATTCAAGCTCGGGATCTAGTGGCACTATTCGGAGGCTTCTCGGGGAGATATTTTAGCTTTGGCGTCCAGGTAGGATAGGCTTACCCTACCTCTAGATTGAGCTTATTTACAGTGATTCATATTATTATGCTAGTTTTGGATAAGTACTTGTAGTTTGCATATCATTTGATATATATATATATATATGTGACACCCCGTACTTTCGGGCTAGAATTTAGATCGCCGTTCCTACGTGTATAGATATGAACTAAATGATTCCATGTTAATGTTAGTGATTACTCCTATAGTGTGGGAAAACCTTTGAATATGAATCAAGGTCACAAAAATCTCCTAACTCAAAGGCGATTTGAAAACTCTTCTATCGATTAAGTTTTGGTTAATGCCTAAACTTGGGTCAACTTCCATCGACCATAACTTCTTGTATATAAAGAGTTAGTGGGCCTACTATATATCAAATGAAAGTTCTTTAAATCTTCTTTCCAACGCCACCAGTTTTGTCTCAATCCTGAGTGAAAAGTTATGACTTTGCAAAGTATAGTGCATCGCCTAGCAATCGCCTAAGGCTATTGAAAATGTTGTACCATGGGCAATGCATTGCCCATCCTAGCTTAGACGATGGGAAATGTGATACCCAACCTATTTTAGGCAATGGACAATGCACGGAAAAACCTAGCTTAGGCTATAGGCAATGCCTTGTATGCCCTATGGCCCAACGGCGTAAATACTTTATTTTTAAGTCATTTCAAGGGCAATCAACTCTTTTTACAATCCAAAACTATCCCTAATCATCCATAAAGGAAATTAAAGTTATTAGTAACATTTTAACTCTCTTTAGATCCCTAATTCATCTTCCAATAACACCATAAGAGAAAAACAACTTAGGGCAAAATATTCAAGCTTAAGGGATCAACTTTTTCATGAATTCTTCATCGATTAAGGTACGTAGGGCTGTCCTAAAAACTTTATGGGCATAAGTTATGATTTTATCAATCTTTTGAAAGTATGTTATGATGTTTATAACAAGGGTTTGAATAATTGTTTTTAATATCCAAATCATGAAACCCTTTTCAATGATAGACATATTGTTTTGGTCTTGAGGCCCCCCTTAAAAATTGATTTTTTACTCGTGTATATGTAAGTATATGTTTTAAGTTTTACAAAGATTAAATGGATAGCATGAATGACGAAACCATTCTCTTGTTATAATACCTCTTGATTTCTGTAACGCCCCGAGAGTACACCCTAGGCGTCACACGGTGCTTACAATCCTGAGGGACCACAAGCTAACCCATGAGTTGGTACCTGCTGTGAGCACTGAATAACACAATCATAAATGCAGAAGAATAACTGATATGCCATAAGGTTTTAATAACTAAAAGAGATACTGAATTATGAATCTGAAGAAATAACTATATGAGTCTGAATAAATACTAAAATCTGAGATAAACTGAATAACTAACTATCATGTCAACTGAAGTCTGAATACCGAATAACTGACTGTATTATCTGAAAGCCTCTAAATTGAATAACTGTGAATTGATGAGATAGGCCCCAACTAACTCCAACTAACTACTAAACTGAAGACATGAAATAAAATAATCTATCCTCGAAATATGAGGACTCACCACTGCTACTGCTGAGGGTATAAGAAGTCTAAGCACGATCCGAGAACTAGGCGTCAGAACCTATGATATAATACATCATAGTATAAAAGAAAGGTATACGATCAGTACTTTGAATGTACTGGTATGCTAAATGAGGTAGGCTGGCATGCAGGGTTTTATGAATAAGAAAATAATTATCTGAATATATATGTAAAACATGGAATACTGAATAGAGAGCATGAAATCTGTAGATACTGAAAATATGTGAAATCTGTAAATATTGAAGGTACGTGAAATCTGTAGATAATAGGGATGCATGACCATGCATATAGCATGAAATGAATAGAAATCTGTAAACTGAAATACTGAATAAATGTATGCCTTGGTCAAACAACACTGAGACTGAACTACTGATCTGATTATTGGACTGAGACTATGGGACCTATCATCTAACCGACATTCCCTAATCTGAGCTAATTAGGGTCCAACCTATAACTCCAATTGGAAATGTGTCAATATCGTGCCACGGTTACTAACGCTAGCTGTGTGGATCACTATACTGATGTACTGTCGAAGGACTAAGGATGTCAAGCCTGAACTGACGGGTGACCCCTGCGATATAGTCAAGCCTACACTGACGGGTGACTTCTCATATCCTACATTGGCTACGTAGTTCTGGATTTTAGGGACTGCTACTAGTGAATCTGCCTATCTGATGGGGAAGCCACCATCCCTACACTCGCTCGGTGCTAAGTTCTACTCCCAACTGAGTGACACTGAGTTACTGACTATTCTGAGTTTAATTGACTGATCTAGTAATTCTCATAATATGTATTCTAAAGTAATTCAGAAGATACTGAGATGAGACTAAATAAGTAGCAATGGTTTTCAGGTATTCAATACCCCTAGGACTCAAAAGCAACGATAGTAACATGATACTTTAGCTTAGAGGACATAGCATGAAGGCTTTTATTAAATAATCATTCTTGTAGGCATTTTATCAAACACTTGTAGTTCATAGTTTTGTCAAATCATAGGAGTACTAAAGAGCTTGTAGTAATAGCATGAATTCAACATGAATAGTACTAAATCATGATTAATTTAATGAATGATAACATTAAAACATGGAGAATTGAATAACAACAATAATTTCATCTATACATGGTGTAAAATCACAGTTCATGGAGATTCATGGGTGAAATTAAAATTTAAAATCAAAATACTTGAAAAGATTATAAATTCATAATTAAAATCAGGTACTTGGACGCCATGGGTGAAAGAAACCCATGAATGAACATTTAACATACCTGGGTTAATAAATTTGAGAGGATTGATGGAGAGTTCTTGAGATTTGGCCTTGAATTTGAGAGCTAGGATTTTTGTGTTCTTGAAGAGAATCGATCCCCTTTTGAGTAATTTGAGAACAATGGGCAAATGATGCCCTATTAGGCTTTAATTTCGTGTTTAGGATGAGTTTAGGTCTTAGGAAAATGACCAAACAGCTCCTTGGAAATTAAAAATGCGGAACTGGAAAAACTAAAAATCCCGATTTGAGGCCTTGGCGCGATGCACCAGGATTGCGGAGCCTCACTGGAAATTGATGATTGGGACCTGAAATCTTGGCACGGCGCGGAGCTATCGTGGTAAGCCTTTGGAATGCCATTTTGGCCACCTTCGTGATGCGCCATTATCGCGGAGGCTCACTGAAAATTGCCAAATATGAACTGGGTCCTTGGCGCGATGCGCTAATATTGCGATCCCTTATTGGAAATTGACAATTGTCATTTAGACTGGATCCGCGATGCGCTAGTGACCAAAATGATGGTGTTTGATGACTGAAACTTAAAATTGCCATAACTTCTTACTCGGTTATCGTATTTGGGTAAATTTTACATCATTGGAAATCTTATTGAATTTCCTACGCAATGGCAGGATCTAAACTGAAAAATAATGGGTATTTCGAAAATTTTATATATTTAAATCATACTAAGGAAATATGAGGTATTACAATATCTCTCCCTTGGGATCATTTATCCTCGAATGGGACTGGTTAAGCTGAGGAAAATTGATGGACTGAGCTTACACATTAAACATGCATATCTGATGCATGAAATGAATGACCGAAGTGATTTGTAAATACATGACTGACATGAACATGATGTGCAACTGAATCTGATCATGATAGAGAGAAATCTTAAGAAGATTAGTACCTTAAACCGAATTTGAATTCACAGAGAAAATATGAGGGTACTTAGTCCGCATATCTGCTTCAGCTTCCCAAGTGGATCCCTCAATGGACTGTTTCTGCTAAAGAACTTTGACTAGTGGAATTTTTTTGTTCCTTAGTCTACGAACTTGATGATCAAGAATTTCAACTGAAACTTTCTCATAGGAAAGACTATTCTGAACATCTACGCTTTCTAGGGGAACAACTATAGCTGGATCACCAATACACTTCTTCAACAATGAGACATAAAACACTGGTTGTACTGAAGCTAGATCTGAAGGTAACTCAAACTCGTAAGATACCTTTTTGAAATGAATGAGAATTCTGAAAGGACCCACATAGCGGGGACTGAGTTTCCCTTTCTTGCCGAAGCTCTTTACCCCCTTCATGGGGTATATTTTCAAGTACACAGAATCACCGATCTCAAACTCGAGATCCTTTCTCCTTACATCTCCATATGACTTCTGTCGGCTCTGGGATGCTCTGAGCTTTTCTCTGATCAACTAAACCTTCTCTAAGGCATCAAACACCAAGTCAAGACCTACTATCGTTGCCTCACCTACTTCAAACCAACCAATCGGAGATCTACATCTCCTACCATAAAGAGCCTCAAACGGAGCTAACTGGATACTTGAATGATAGCTATTATTATATATGAATTCGATCAAAGGAAAGTGGTCGTCCCAACTACCTTTAAAATCAACTATGCATGCTCTCAGCACATCTTCAAGAGTCTGAATTGTCCATTCTACTTGACCATCTGTCTGAGGGTGGAAGGCTGTACTGAGATGGACTTAGGTACCAAGACCCTTTTGGAGAGCTTTCTAAAAATAAAAGGTAAACTGGGTACCTCTATATGAGATGATAGATAAGGAAACACCATACAACCTAACCAACTCTCTGAGATAGAGTTTGGAATAGTCCTCGGCTGAATAAGAGGTATGGACTGGCAAGAAATGAGTTGATTTAGTCATCCTATCTATGAAGACCCAAATAAAATCATGCTGATGACGAGTACGAGGCAGAGACATCACAAAGTCCATGTTCACTTCTTCCCATTTCTATGTAGGAATGTTGAACTCCTGCATGGATCCACTAGGCTTCTAGTGCTCAATCTTAACCTGATGCCACGTAGAGCACTTAACTATGAACGTTGCAATATCTCTCTTCATCCCACTCCACCAATAGATCTCTCACAAATCACGGTATATCTTAGTGGCCCCTGGATGAATAGAGTAGTCCGCACCATGTGATTCTACAAGAATTCATTACCTCAAGTCATCTACAGCAGGCACACATAGCCAACCCTGACAACGCAACACACCATCTCCCTCTTGGGAGAAAACCTCCACCTTCTGATCTCTGACTGATTCTTTTAGTTTAACTAGACTGGGATCTCTATCCTGCTTTTCATTCACCTCGGTAACTAGAGATAATTCTGAGAAACTCTGCACCCATACACTACCTTCTGCTGAATCGACTAAGAGGAAACCTAGTCAGGAAGATGATAGACTTCCTAAGCTAATTTCTTCTTACCATCCTCAGCAACACTACCCAAAGACAATCTACTGAGAGCATTAGCCACTATATTGGCCTTGCTCGGATGATACAAAACACTCATTTCATAATCTTTCAATAAGTCTAACCACCTCATCTAATGCAAATTTAAGTCTTTCTGGGAGAACACATACTGCAAGCTTTTGTGATATGTGAACACATCAACATGCACCTCATACAAGTAATGCCTCTAAATCTTTAAGGCAAACACTATAGCTTCTAACTCGAGATCATGAGTAGGATAAATTTTTTTCATGGGGTTTAAGTTTTCTGGAGGTATAGGCTATGACCTTACCTATCTGTATAAGAAAGCAACCCAAACCTACTTTGGATGCATCACAGTACACTACAAACTCATCTGAACCATCTGGCAAGGTAAGAACTGGGGTTGAGGTGAGTCGAGTCTTCAACTCTTGAAAACTCTTTTCGCTGGAATCTAACCACTGAAACTTAACTTTCTTCTAAGTCAATCTGGACATAGAGGAATAGAAGAAAACCCTTCAACAAATCGATGGTAATATCCAGCTAAACCCAAGAAACTCCTGATATCTGATGGAGAGATGGGTCTAGGCCAGTTTCTCACCACCTTAATCTTTTGAGGATCAACTCTAATGCCATCACCATAAATAATATGGCCAAGGAAAGCTATTGATCTTAGCCAGAATTCACACTTACTGAATTTACCGAACAACTTGTGAACTCTAAGAGTCTGTAACTCTATTCTGAGATGGTTTGCATGATCATTTTTTCTACGGGAGACATTCTATATGGCGGAATATATATAGGCTGAGTGTCTGGAAGAAGGTCTATTTCGAAGTCGATTTCTCTTTCGGGAGAAACTCTGGGAAGATATTTAGGGAACACATTTGAGAATTCATTTACTACTAGAATTGACTCAAGAGTTGAAGTTTCTGAGATAGAGTCCTTGACTCGAACAAGATGGTAAATACACCCTTTGGATATCATCTTTCTCGCTCTAAGGTATGAAACAAGTTGAGCCCTAAGAAATGTAGTACTACCCCTCCATTCAAGGACTGATTCATTTGGGAACTAAAAATGAACTATTCTATTTCTACAATCAACTGAGGTATAGCATAAGTGGAGCTAATCCATGGCGAGAATGACATCAAAATCCATCATCTCTAACTCCACGAGATAACCTGAGGTAACTTTATGAGATATTGTGATACAAAAGTTTCTGTATACCTGCCTGGCTATAATGGAAACACCAACTGGTGTAGACACTGAAAAGGGCTATGCTAAAGTTTTAGGACTTACTCCAAAATTGACGGCTATATATGGAGTTACAAAAGAAAGAAAAACTCCAGCGTCTAGTAAAGCATAAACATGTAAGTGAAAAACCTATAACGTACTAGTAACTATGTCAGGAGAATTTTTTTGATCTTGGTGGGACTGAAAAACATATAATCTGTTTGGACGCTGACCACTGGTAGCACTTGAAGCGGCGCCCTGCTGAGTCGGGCGACTGGATGGAACTGATGACTGATGGGACTGGCCTGTTGGCGCAAATCCTTATCTTTCTAAGAAACTACATGACACTTCAAATTCGATGGCCAGGCTTGCCACACCCAAAGCACACATCACTTACTGCTTTACACTCTCCCTGATAGTTTCTGTGATATTTTTGGTATAGAGGGTTTGTACGGGCATTGTTAACATTGCCTTGGGACTTAGATATTTTTGATCTATCCCTATTATCATTTATGAATTTGGGTACTGGGGCACTGGCTGAAGAGGGTGCTGGGGCTAAAGACCTTTGATGAAATTAAGGATGTTTACCACCTTCTTACCTTGGTTGGCTAAAATTAAAACTACCCATCCGAGCTCTTTTGTTTCCTCTCTCCCTCTCCTTAATCTTCTGCTCCTCAATTTGTTGAGCATAGACCATCAACCTAGAAAAGTCTATCTCCCTAATCAGTATTGCGGTCCTGCACTTCTTGACCACACTATCAGATACGCTAGACATAAACTTACTCATCTTGGACCTGCTGTCAGCTACCACATGAGGAGCATATCTAGCTAACTGAGTAAACTTAAGGGAATACTCCTTCACTCTCACGCTGCCCTGCCTCAAGTTAATAAATTCTAACACCTTGGCCTCCCTCAACTCCAATGGGAAGAATCTGTCTAAGAAAGCCGTAGCAAACTCTTCCCATTCTACAGGCCTGACATCAATACCCCTATCTACCTTTCACTGCTTAAACCAAGTATGGGCTACATCTTGTAACTGATATGCAGCCAACTCAACACTCTCATTGGATGTCACCCCCATAGTATCCGTTACCTTTTGAACCATACCTAAGAATTCCTATGGATCCTCTTTAGACTTGGATCCTATAAAAGAAGGAGGATTCATTCGGGTGAAGTCTCGAATTCTAATTGCAGCAGTATTGGCCATTGGGTTGGCCAAAATAGTAGCTGGCCGTTTATTCTGAGCTGCTATGGAGTTGGAGAGAGTGGTGAACACAACCCTAAATTCTGCATGAGAGACATGCTCATCTAGAGGATCTGCCTGGACGGGTGGAGGTGTTGGCTAGTTTCTTGCTCCTCTTTTGTTATTCTTTTTGGGAGGCATATTCTACAAACGGAAGGAAGAAATAGATTAGACTGAGAGTTTAACTTAAGATCATGCTCAGTCGCACGACATGAATGCTAAAAGAAGGGAAACTTTTCCTAAATGCCTTGTCGCCTCCTGCCCATAAGTGTGGCGCGCTACATACCCATTCACAAGAATTTACTTGACGTGTCTTTCAAACATCCTAGGATACTTTAAAACCTGTCTCTAATACCAAGTTCATAATGCCCTGAGAGTACACCCTGGGCATCACACGGTGCTTATAGTCCCGAGGGACTACAAGCTAACCCATGAGCTGGTACCTACTGTGAGCACTGAATAACACAATCATAAATACGAAAGAATAACTGGTATGCCATAAGGTTTTAATAATTGAAATAGATACTAAATTATGAATCTAAGGAAATAACTATCTAAGTCTGAATAAATACTAAAATTTGAGATAAACTGAATAACTAACTGTTATGTCAACTGAAGTATGAATACTGAATAACTAACTAAATTATCTGAAAGCCTCTAAACTAAATAACTGTGAGTTGATGGGACAACCCCCAACTAACTCCAGCTAACTACTAGACTGAAGACATGAAATAAAATAATCTATCCTCAAAATATGAGGACTCACCACTGCTACTGCTGAGGGTCTGAGAAGTCTAAGAGTGATTTGGGAACTGGGCGTCAGAACCTATGATATAATATATCATAACACAAAAGAAAGGTATGTGATTGGTACTTTGAATATACTGGTATGATAAATGAGGTAGTCTGGCATGCATGGTTTCATGAACAGGAAAATAATTATCTGAATATACATGTAAAACATGGAATACTGAATAGAGAGCATGAAATCTGTAGATTCTGAAAATATGTGAAATCTGTAAATACTGAAGGTACGTGAAATCTATAGATATTAGGGATCCATGACCAAGAATATAGCATAAACTGAATAGAAGTCTGTAAACCGAAATACTAAAATAATTGTATGCCTTGGTCGAACAACACTGAGACTGAACTACTAATCTGATTATTGGACTGAGACTGTAGGAGCTATCATCTAACCAATATTCTCCAATCTGAGCTAATTGGGGTCCAACCTGTAGCCCCAGTTGGAAGGATGTCAATACTGTGCCACGGGTACTAACGCTGGCTGTGTGGATCCACTATACTTATGTACTGTACTGAAGGACTGAGGGTGTTAAGCCTAAACTAATGGGTGACCCCTGCGAGATAGTCAATCCTACACTGACGGGTGACTTCTCATATCCTATGCTGGATACGTAGTTCTGGAGTTTAGGGACTGCTACTAGCGACTCTGCCTATCTGACGGGGAAGCTGCCATCCCTACACTCTCTCGGTGCTAAGTCCTACTCCCAACTGAGTGACACTGAGTTACTGACTATTCTGAGTTTAACTGACTGGTCTAGTAATACTCCTAATATGTATTCTGAAGTTATTCTGAAGATACTAAGATGAGACTAAATAAACAGCTATGGTTTTTGGGTATTCAATACCCCCAGGACTCAAAAGCAACAATAGTAACATAATACTTAAGCTTAGAGGACATAGCATGAAGGCTTTTATTAAATAATCATTCTCGTAGGCATTTTATCAAACACTTGTAGTTCATAGTTTGGTCAAATCATAAGAATGTTAGGGAACTTGTAGTAATAGCATGAATTCAACATGAATAGTACTAAATCATGATTAATTCAATGAATGATAACATTTAAACATGGAGAATTGAATAACAACAATAATTTTATCTATACATGGTGTAAAATCATAGTTCATGGAGATTCATGAGTGAAATCAAAATTTAAAATTAAAATAGCTTGAAAAAATTATAAATTCGTAATTAAAATCAGGTACTTAGACTCCATGGGTGAAAGTAACCTATGAATAAACATTTAACATACCTGGGTTAATGAATTTGAGAGGATTGATGGAGAGTTCTTGAGATTTGGCCTTGAATTTGAGAGCTAGGGTTTTTGTGTTCTTGAAGAAAATGGATCCCTTTTTAAGTAATTTGAGAATAATGGGCATATGATGCCCTATTAGGCTTTAATTTAGTGTTTAGGACGAGTTTAGGGCTTAGAAAATGACCAAACAACCCCTTGGGAATTAAAAACGCAAAACTGGAAAAATTGAAAATCCCGATTAAAGGCCTGGCGTGATGTGCCAGGATCTCGGAGCCTCATTAGAAATTGACGACTGGGACCTGGAAGCTTGGCGCGACGCGGAGCTATCGCGGTAATCCTTTGGAATTCCATTTTGGCCACCTCCGCGATGCGCTATTATCGCTGAGGCTCACTGGAAATTGCCAAATATGAACTGGATCCTTGGTACGACACACCAATGTCTCGGTCCCTAACTGGAAATTGAAAATTGTCATTTAGACTGGCTCTGCGACGCGCTAGTGACCAAAATGACGATGTGTAATGACTGAAACTTAAAATCGTCATAACTTTTTACTCGGTTATCGGATTTGGGAAAATTTTACATCGTTGAAAAGCTTATTGAATTTCCTATGTAATGGCAGGCTCTAAACTGAAAAATAATGGGTATTTCGAAAATTTTATATATGAATGCTCATGTATTGGGACTTAAATCATGCTAGGGAAATACGGGGTATTACAATTTCACATGTGGTGGGTTTTTCAATTGTATGGTTTGAAGTGTGAGATAAGTGTTTTACTATGATTTTGAACTTGATATTGATTATGAATTGAAGTGAGGGTGTTTTATTTTTTATAAATATTTAAAGTGATAATTGAAATATATTGCATAGTTTGTTACATAATACTTAACCACCACATGTTTGTGAATTGAAATTGGGGAACTTTGCCTAAGTTTTCATGAGTTTCACTATACACATCCTCATATACTATTTAAATAGTTAGGTGGTCTGAACACAAGGTTTTAAAAGAGAAGACTGTAACATGATAATGCATGGCTTAGAGATATAACTTGCAAGTTTTGGTATGACGATACCAAACAGCTGAATGCCAAAGCAGATTCAGAATAGACTAAAATATAGATTTTACTTAGATTTTTAGATTTTGGATTCAGAAAAGATATATGTTTAGAAAAAGTTAAAAATGGGCACCAAGAGAGTTAGGTGGTTACCCGAAGTAGGCTTGAGTCATACGATTCATGCTCAGAATTGTGTTTTGCCGATACAAGTTTATTATATTCCCAATGAGGGATTATACACTGGCCTAGTGCCCTTTGGCATATCAGATTCATATACTCCAACCCTTTTGGAAAACTTGGGTTAGGGGCTTGGCTGCCGAGTTAAGGGCAGATCCCATATTGCCGGTGGGATACTTTCAGATATGTAGGGTGTACCACCTAGCTCAAAAGTCAGACAAAGAATGAGTTATGATTTCAAAGAATTGTTCAAAGTCTTTTAAAGTATGTATATGTATTTTCATATATTATATCTAAAATATTTTATGAATTGCTCTCACTTATGTTAAATATAGATACATTATTTTGGATTTCTCTGCTTACAAGTACAATTGTATTGACCCCTATATTTCAGGATCTGAGGTTTAGTCCTGGGGTTTCGTTAAGCAGTAGATTGACTTGACAAAAGTTGCATCTGGTGAGCCTTCCTTACTTCGGAAGGCCTGGTTACAAAACTTGTCATGGTTATATTATTTTGATTCATGGTCTGACTGTGGGCCTTGTCCCAGAGTTCAGACAGATGTTATTTTCAGTTAGTATAGATTTCGCAGACCAGAGTCTTATACTTTGAGTGTTATAAACTTTATTTCATACTGTCCAGTTGAATTTAAAAGTGACCATATTTCTGTTTATTAATCTTTCGCATTTCTTTACATTGTATGAATATTGTGTATGATTACCAGATAGAATAGGGGCACTCGGGACTTTACGGTTCGGGATGTTCGTCGCGGCCAGGGCCTCAGTTTGGGTTGTGACAAACTTGGTACCAGAGCATGGTTCATGGTCCTAGGGTGTCTACTAAATCACGTCAGATAGTGTCTTGTTTATGGGTGTGTAGTGCATCACACTTATAAGTAGGAGCCTACTAGTCATTTAGGAATATTTCACTTTCCTTTATTTTTTAGATCGTGCCACTGTATTATCCATTTAGAAGTTGTCCAAATTCCTTTTTTTTACTCTGATTTTGTTATCTATGTCTCCTTGTCAAGTTGATTCAAGAGAAGAATCTTAGAGCCTAGATGAGGTGGTCTCTTCTAATTGAATCATAAAAGACTATGAAATTGCACAAGGACTTGAGGGGAGTTCGTTGGTGCTTCAAGGCATATTAATTTTAGTGTAAACTTTGATCCTGTTGAAATTGTGCTTTTCAGCCTGAGGTATTAAGTGTATCTAGTCCCTATCAAAATTCTTGTTGCAGATGTCATGTATAAGGTCATGATGTGTTGCAGAATGTTGGAACTGTATTTCCACTTGAGTAGTAGTATATATTAAGGTGTCATGACCTATTGGTAGTGAGATTGAGCTAAGAAGTTAGTGATATGAAGTCACAAGGTTAGAAGTCAAAGTGAGGATGACTTTTGAGTAGATAAATAGTTTTAGTTATATAACCATTAATTGAGGGATGATTTGCCATTTTATAGTTGTAAACTAGTGTGATAGCAATATTAGTAGATCGTATGGTAGTCTGTAGAGGAAGTGTTTGTCTATGATTATTATCTATTTAGAATAGGGAAATAGCCTAGAGTGGATAGTTATGGAAATTGCTTATAGACTATGAATGAAAACAGTTAGATTAGCCAATAAGTTATAAGTATAGACTCATTGTTGTGTATGGAATTTTGAAGGTAGTTGTGATGTATGCATGGGTAGGTAACTATGATATGAGAAAGTAGAATAGGTTGATAAGATCATAATGGGTTATGATATAAGATTAAGATCGACTACCTTTATTATGTGACCTTACCCCTCCTTGATTTTTCTTTCTTTAGTAGTTATAAATCTATAGTGCGTGTGAGAAGGTATGTAGTAGATTTAGAGGTTTAGTAGTAATGTTGTGGAGAGAATGGACATATGGGCCATAGATAAGTGAAATAAGAGACTTAGATTGATATTTTTATCCGATTGATTAGTATAGTATGTGACATACTTCATATGATTGGTGTTGTTAGAAAATAGGCTTGAACTTTAGATGTGGACTGTAGTAATAAGAATAGTAGCTCAATATTGATAATGAATGTTTTGTGGGAATGAATTAGTAGGCTTGATGTGAGGTATGAAATAACTTAGGTTGGCAACTTGTGGAAAAAGGATTGGATAATTATGATATTTATGTACATGAGGACTAGTATAAAAAATAATGAATTGTGGTTGAGTCATTAAGTGGATAAGGGCCTAGGTATAAAATAATGAATTGAACCCCGAGGTAGCATGTTGTTAGATAAAGTGTGATATGTATGAGTGTCACGTGTACATAGATTTCATTCTCGAATCTTATAGTATAGAGAAGTCTGGGAAGTTGTTGTATAGAGTTATTTAGAGTTGAATTGAGGAAATATGGGTGGGCAATATGCGCCTTTGGTATAGTTTTACAAATTTTATTAAGTTGCAAGTTATGTGATTAGAGGTGTAATGCTAAGTATTCTAAGGAGTTAAAGATGAAGTGCTATGTGTCTAGAAGCGTGAATGTCTATGCCCATGATAATGTTAGTCATAAATAGATAACTTTGGGGGTTGGAGGATGCTAGGATTAGTGTACCTAAAAGGGATGTCTTAGAATGAATTTAGTGTCCTTGTATAAAAAAAAAATTATGGAGTGGAGTTTATGTTTATGTGTATACTGATACCTCTTTTTGATAAAGAGTGTAGAGGCGTATAATCATGAGAGTGGGAGTTGTAGAGTGATGGCTATAGAGGCTAGCGAGAGCTAAAAGTAGCACTTTCAAAAAAAGAGTTTAACGCTTATGTGTATGGTGAGATACCTTTTTATGTTGAGAGTTGTGGCTATAGATTTTAATGTGAAGGTATGACCGCAAATTTAGGAATGTAACTTTGATCTAAGGGGGAGATGATAGATTAAAGTAGTTCCTAAATTTCTTGTGGTGACAAGTTTCAAGCAAGAGGCTTGATAAATCAATTCTTATTCAAGCAAGCTCCTCCTACATCGGTTTGAATTAACACCTACTAATGTCTTATGTACTCAAGTCTGGCCTATGTCTAAGGTTGGATCATTCTATGTAACTCATGTCACGTTTCGACCTCCAAACTAGAAGAAATAATGTCCCTCAGTGATCCTATATTTCAAGTATCCAAGCTCTATGTTATGAGGTACATGATCCATAAGCTTGTGTCCCAAATCATGCTTGGTTCTAAGAAACTATGTTTTCATATGTTAACGATTCATTTTATGTTGCGGTTAGCCAAAATGATAAAGTTGTATGAACTCATGACTATTTCAGCTTTGAAAATAAGAAGCGATAGCTTTGAGTAGAAGTCCTTGTCTAAATCGTCGACTTCATGAATTCCACACTCATGTTATAAGACTAGTGATGTAAGCTCTCATGTTTCTCACTGTGGTTGTCCTAAGAACTCATGATATGTTGAGTTTATGCCAGAACAACTCTCCACTTATGATCCAGACACTTGATATATGAAATACTCTGTGATTGTATTGTATCTTCAACTCATGTCCCACATTTTGTAGTGCAATAAGTATATGTTATAACCGAATAGTGTTACTCCCTTTCATGATGCTTGTGCTCAGGTCCTTTAATGACCCTCTGTATGTTAGTATGATGGTGGTTGTGGAAGCATAGAAGTGTGTTAGGTGGGGGAGTAGATGTCGTTGTAGGTGAAAATTTTTAATGTGATTTCTTGAGATAAGGTTATAGGAGCAGGGGGAGGAAGGAGATGAATATTCTTTATATGAAATAGTTAGGAGGGAAGTATATGGTGAGAAACTTTGTGAGAATGATTGAATTTGCTAGTCTTAGTGGAGAGATCCATGAAGTGGGGTGTAGTAGTGGTAGGCTTGAATTTTGTGATTGATGAAAACACAAACCAATGTGCCATGTGGTTAGTATTCTTTGAATTTATACTTGAGGTTAATGGATTATAGTGATGAGGTGAGGTGATTTCTTAATGTGATGTAGAGTTCAGGGCCCCGTAGTTTAAATTAGCACTTCTTTCCTCCGAGTTAGGCTTCAACATAGAAGTATTATACGGTGGGACAAAAATTCTTGTGGTTAGATGGGTTACAGGAGAATTGTAAGTTGGAAGTGATGAAGTATGTTGATTAATGTTGGGGTATAGACAAGTAGTGTCTCTAAGTTTAAGTCTTTTCATTATATCTTGTAAGATAGAGAATGCTAATGTTCTTATGTTCCGCGAGAATCTTATCTCATGTCTTGTACCAATCTTAATCAGGCCGAGGACTCTTAGGAAAAATCATTTCTTTTAATGTTTTGATCATGTGCCATAAAACACATGCCAAGATCATGTCGATGTCAAGATTCGTTATCTTAGGTTTCGTGCTTACCCATTTACCTAGGGGTTATTATGAAGATCGTGTGATGCCTTTGAATATTTTCGTTGATGAAAAATGTTAAAATCAATATTAAGTTCCTCATTCTACACTCTTAGAGCTTTAATAAGTCCCTACCTATCATTTGGGGACGAATGATCCCAAGGGGGAGATAATGTAACACCCCATACTTTCGAGCTAGAATTTGGACTGTCGTTCATACGCGTATAGATATGAACTAAATGATTCCATGTTAATGTGTAGTGATTACTCTTATAGTGTGGGTAAACCTTTGAATATTAATTGAGGTCACAAAAATCCCCTAACTCAAAGGCGAGTTGAAAACTCTTCTATCGATTAAGTTTTGGTGAATGCCTAAACTTGGGTCAACTTCCATCGACCATAACTTCTTATAAATAAATAGTTAGAGGGCATACTATATATCAAATGAAAGGTCTTTGGATCTTCTTTCCAACGCCACTGGTTTTGCCTCAATCCGATACCATAGAAAAAGTTATGACTTTACAAAGTAGAGTGCATCGCCTAGTAATCGCCTAAGGCTATTGGAAATATTGTACCATGGGTAATGCGTCGCCCAGCCTAGATTAGGCGATGGGAAATGCAATACCCATCCTATTTTAGGCAATAGGCAATGCACGGAATAACCTAGCTTAGGCTATAGGTAATGCCTCGAATGCCCTATGGCCCAACTGCATAAATACTTCATTTTAAGTCATTTCAAGGGTAATCAAGTCTTTTTACAATCCAAAACCATCCCTAATCATCCTTAAATAAAATTAGGATTATTAATAATGTTTTAACTCTCTTAAGATCCCTAATTCATCTTCCAAGAACACCATAAGAGAAAAACAACTTAGGGCTAAACATTCAAGCTCAAAGGATCAACTTTTTTGTGAATTCTTCATCGATTAAGGTACGTAGGGCTGTTCTAAAAACTCTATGGGCATAAGTTATAATTTTATCAATCTTTTGAAAGTATGTTATGATGTTTATAACAAGGGTTTGAACAATTGTTTTTAATATCCAAATCACAAAACCCTTTTCAATGATAGACATATTGTTTTAGTCTTGAGGTCTCCCCTTAAAAATTAATTTTTACTCATGTATATGTAAGTATGTGTTTTGAGTTTTGCAAAGATTAAATCGAGAGCATGAATGATGAAACCCCTCTCTTGTTATAATACCTCTTGATTTCACATGTGGTGGGTTTTTCAATTGTATGTTCTGAAGCGTGAGATAAGTATTTTACTACTAGTTTGAACTTGATATTGATTATGAATTGAAGTGAGTCTATTTTATTATTTATAAATGTTTAAAGTGATAATTGAAAGATATTGCATGGTTTGTTACATGATACTTGACCACCATATATTTGTGAATTAAAATTAAGGATCTTTGCCTAAGTTTTCATGAGTTTCACGATACACATCCTCATCTACTGTTTGAATAGTTTGGTGGTCTGAACACAAGGTTTTGAAAGAGAAGACTGTAACATGATAATGTATGGCTTAGATATATGAATTGTAAGTCTTGGTATGACGATACCAAAAATATAGATTTTACTCAAATTTTCAGATTTTGAATTTAAAAAAGATACATGTTTAGAAAAGGTTAAAAATGGGCACCAAGAGAGTTAGGTGGTTACCCTAAGCAGGCATGAGTCATACGATTCATGCTCGGAATCGTTTTTTGCTGATACATGTTTATTATATCCCTAACGAAGGATTATAAGCTGGCCTAGTGCCTTGTGGCGTATTAGATTCAGATACTCCAACCCCTGCGGCAAACTTAGATTGGGGGCTTGGCCGCCCCGTTAAGGGAAGATGCCATATTTCCCATGGGATACTTTCAGATATGTAGGGTGTACCACCTAGCTCAGAAGTAAGACAAAGAATGAGTTATGATTTCAAAGAATTGTTCAAAGTTTTTTAAAGTATGTCCATGTGTTTCATATATTATATCTAAAAGGTTTTATGAATTTCTCTCACTTATGTTAAATATAGATACATTATTTTGGATTGCTCTACGTACCCGTCCAATTGTATTGACCCCTATGTTTCAGGATCTGAGGCTCAATCCCAGGGTTCCATTAAGTATTAGATTGACTTGACAGAAGTTGCAGCTGGTGAGCTTCCCTTACTCCGGAAGGCCTGGTTACAAAACTTGTCATGGTTATATTATTTTGATTCATGGTCCGACTGGGGGCCTTGTCACAGAGTTCAGACATATGTTATTTTCAGTTAGTATAGATTTCACAGACCAGAGTCATGTACTTTGAATGTTATGAACTTTAGTTTATATTATCCAGTTGAATTTAAAAGTGTCCATGTTTCCGTTTATTTATCTTTTGCATTTCCTTACATTGTATGAACATTGTGTATGATTGCCAGATAGAATAGGGGCACTCAGGCCTTCATGGTTTGGGATGTCTGTCGCAGCCAGGGCCTTGGTTCGGGTTGTGACAATATATCATGCCTTAGCTTATTTATTATGTTAGGATCCCGTTCTAGTAAATTTTGGTATCTTATCTTTTAGTATAATATAGTATCTATCACTTTAGGACATGAAATTAAGTTACGAAACCTTAGATTCATCCCTTTTTAATTAAGATATGCGAATGGTTATTTAAATATATTTTAGTTTTGGTTTAGGTTCAACATATACTTTATTTTTGTCATTGTTTGTGAATTTTGGTACCACTTTGGCATTGATTATGGTATAATTTGGGTTTTAATTATACAGTTAGGTGTGGTTACTGTGAGTTATGGTTCGAGTCCGACATCTGGTTATGATGATTTAGGAGTTCTGGCGATGATTACTATTATTATGAGAGTTATGGTTCCTCAAAGTTTTGATTCAATTCTGAAATCTGATTATAAGATCTGTTGTATATCATGTATGTGGCCTCTCATTATTACCCACTATTTCTAGTTTGAATCTGGCATATGGCCTCTCGTTATTATCCATTACTAATGATTCAAGCCCGGTGTCTGGCCTCTTGGTACTACCCATTGTTGCTGATTTGAGCCCGATACACATCTGGATGACTATTATGATTTATCTGGATTGGCTCAGTTATGGATTATTTACATTTATTTTCTTTTATTACCTTGTTGTATGCCCTGCCGGCTTATGGGAGAACAATTGGGTTAATTGTCTTCTTCAGTGTGCCCGATGGGATTATGGGGGAAAGTTAGGTTATGTTTGATTTGCCTTTTATTACTGCATTATTTTTTTAATTACTTTTTCTTATTACTTTATTGCATTTGCATAGATCGACAGTTGTTTACCTTTCTATCCCTATTTACTGTGTTAGATTACACCCTTGCATTGTAGTTATAATTTTTCTGTATTGAGCTCAGTCGACCGATGATGCCTAATGAGTACCCATTGCTTTGATGCTTATACTACACTTTTGGATATTTACCCTGATGCAGATTCGAGTACTAGCATACAACGTTAACGTGATTCTTATTATCCAATACTAACCTGGAGTAAGGTGAGCTTGCTGTCGTCCAAGGCTGATCCTTCTCTATCTGTTTTAGTTTAGTATTTTGTACTCAAGACTGCTTGTATACATTATGTATGTTTTGGATTCTGTTTAGTACTTTAAGTGTCTTTTAGTAGTGGCTCTAGTACCGATCTTACTAGGTTTTGGAAGGGATTCATTTGTATATTTTGGTCCTTCCCTTCGCTTGTTTGGACATACTTTATATGCTTACTTTTTGTTTTTTGCTTATTACTACTACTGTTATTATTACATTTGTATTATTTGGTTTCTATCCATTTGCCCATTACTTATTATTTCGGGTTATGGCTTCGCTTGCCTACTGGTGGAATAAAGTAGGAGCTATCTTGACTTGAGAAATTAGGTCATGATAGCTTGATGTCAGAGCATAGGTTTCATTGTTATTATTGGTCACTTCGCCCGTGAGTGTCCCTAACGTAGAATGATTGAGCCTTTAATTTAGATTGGTCAATCTATTAGATTAGTGTTGCTGTTAGGTAGGGGTGGTGCCCAGGGTCGTGGGGGTGTTCCCTAGGTTTCTAAAGGTAGTCCATGGGAAGGTAAAAGAAAGTGGTCGGATAGGCCTAGTCTAATAGGGGATAGGGTGATTTGTATATTATACTAGGTAGATTAGAGGCCGAGGGTTCGGATGTTGTAATCACAAGTATGATTTCCCTATGCCATCATCAACTTATGTTTTGTTTGATCCTGGTTCTACATTTTCATATATGTTTACTTATTTTGCATCGAGGCTGGGTTTATGTTCAAAGTCCTTATCATGCCATTAAGTATAGTTACCCTCGTGGGTGATTCTTCAGTAGTGGATTGGGTACATAGATCTTATTTGGTTACTGTTTGGGAGTTTGATACTCAGGTTGATCTCATTATCCTAGATATGGTAGATTTTGATATGATTCTAGGAATGGATTGGCTATCTATTTACCATATAGTCTTGGATTATTTTGCTAAGACCATTACCTTAGCCTTGCATGGCATACCCTCGGTTATGTGGCAGGGTTTTGTTAGCCGTGCATTGTTGGGGATTAGTTTTTACATTCGGGCCAGAAGAATGATATTGAGGGGTTGTGAGTCATTTTTTACATACGTTCGGGATATTATAGCAGAGAGTCCACCACTTTACTCCATCCCAATTGTTTACAAGTTTCTTGATGTGTTTTCAATCGATCTACCTGGCCTTTCTCCTAAGCGTGATAGAGAGTTTATTATTTACCTCAAACCAGACACCTAACCTATTTCTATAGCTCCGTATCATATGACTCTTGCTGAGATAAAAGAGCTAAATAGTCAACTTCAGGATCTGTTGGATAAGGGTTTATCAGACCAAGTGTGTCACTATAGGATCCTCCAATTCTATTTGTGAAGATGAAAATGGGTCTATGCATTTGTGTATCGACTACATGAAGTTGAATAAGCTGACCGTGAAGAATAAATATCTTATGCCTCATATCGATGATTTTTTTGACCAGCTTCAGGGTGTAGCAGTGTTTTCTAAGATAGATTTGAGCTTTGGTTACCAACAGTTGAAAGTTAGTGTTGCGTCATCCCGAAGACTTCCTTTAGGACTCGTTATGGTCATTGTGATTTCCTGGTGATGTCTTTTGGCCTGACCAATGCCCCAACAACTTTTATGGATCTAATGAACCGCGAGGTCAGGCCGTATTTGGACTTCTTCATGATAGTATTTATTGATTACATTCTGCTATATTCGAAGAGCAGGAAGGAGCACGAGCAACATTTGAGGACTGTGCTCTACAATTTGAGAGATCTTCGACTTTATGCCAAGTTCTCAAAGTGCGAGTTCTGGCTTGAGTCTATAAATTTCTTGGGGAACATAGTGTCTAAGGATAGTATTATGATGGACCCGACAAAGATTAAGGTTATTCATAGATTGGCTAGGATTACGTCACCTACTGAGGTTCACAGTTTTATTGGGTTGGCAGGTTACTATAGGCGGTTTGTTAAGGGGTTTTCTTCTATTGCATCCCCTATGACTAGATTGACTAAGAAGGAGTTTCCATTTTTAAGTTATAAGGCAAGCTTTCTGAAGCTGAAGGATTTGTTTACTTGAGTACCTTTTCTGACTCTTCCTGTTGAGAATGAGGGTTTTACTATCTATTGTGATGCATTAGTATTGGTTTAGGGTATGTTTTGATGCGGTGCAACCATGTTATTACATATTCATCGAGGCAGCTGAAGGTGCATGAGTGCAATTACCCCACTTACGACTTAGAGTTAGTAGCAATAGTATTTGCGTTTAGGTTTTGGAGGCATTATTTATATGGGGTTTGTTGTGAGATCTTTACTGACCACCGTAATCTTCAGTATTTTATGATATAGAAGGAGCTTAATTTAAGATAGCATAAATTAATTATGTTTTCAAAAGACTATAATATCTCTATTCTCTACCATTCGGGCAAGGTGAATGTGGTAGCGGACGCTTGAGCTGGAAGTCAGTAAGTATGGGTAGGTTCGCCTGTAGTTTAGTTTCTTAGCGGATGTTGGCTTCAGACATCCAGTCCTTAGATAACTTGATGGTTCGTCTGAATATTTTTGACCCTTGAAGGATCATTTCTAGTGTTGAGGCCAGATCTACCTAGTTAGAGCAGATTTGGGGTCATCAATTTGAGGATATCAAGCTTCGTATCATTCGAGAGTAGGAGTTGAGACGTGAGTCTAGGAGGGCTACCTTAGACTCTGATGGTGTCCTGAGGTTTGATAGTCGTATTTGTGTTCCACGATTTGGAGATTTAATTCAATTGATTCTTTACAAGGCTCATAGCTCCAGATACTCCATTCACCTTGGGATAACTAAGATGTATAGGGATTTGAGGCAGCATTACTAGTGGAGTGGTATACAAAGTGATATAGCAAGGTTTATGGCTCGATGCCTTTTTTGTTAGCAGGTAAAGGCTGAGCATCAGAGACTTGGTGGATTGCTTGGGCAGCTACCAATTCTCGAGTAGATGTGGGAGCGAGTTACGATAGATTTCATAGGTAGGTTTCCTCACACTTTCTATGGTTTTGATAGTATTTGGGTCATCGTGGATTGATTGACCAAGTCTACATATTTTATCCCCGTTCGAGTTTCCTACAGTGCGAGAGGTTAGCTCATGTTTATATTCATGTGGTATTGATTACATGGAGTACCTATGTCCATTATTTTAGACTAAGGCTCTCAGTTCACTTTTATCTTCTGGAGGACATTTTAAGAGGAGTTGGGTACCTAAGTTGATCTTAGCACTATATTTCATACCCAAAATAATGTGCAGTCAGAGCAAATTGTCCAAGTTTTGGAGGATATGCTTTGCGCTTGTGTGATAGATTTTAAGGTTCAGTGGGACCAATTTCTACCTTTGGCGGAGTTTGCATATAATAACAACTTTTATTCGAGTATTCAGATGGAACTATTTGAGGCATTATATGGTAGACGATGTTGATGTCTTGTTGGTTGGTTTGAGACTTTGGAGGCTATGCCTCGTGGCATAAATTTGCTTCTCGAGTCATTGGATCGAGTTTGGCTAATTCAGGACAGCCTTTGAGCAACTTAGAGTAGACAAATGAGTTATACTGACTGCAGATGTCATCTATTAACGTTCAGAGTTGGTGATAGGGTCTTTCTATGAGTATCGCATAAGAAGGGCATGATAAGGTTCGGGAGGAGGGGCAAGCTTAGCCCCAGGTATATTGGATCCTTTGAGATTCTACAGATAGTTATGGAGGTAGATTGTGCATTGGCATTGCCTCCTGCCTTCTTAAACATTCACCTAGTATTCTATGTATCTGTATTCCAATAGTATATTCCATATTAGTTGCACGTGCTTCGGTGGGACTTGATTAAGTTAGATGAAAGGTTGGCATTTGTAGAGGAGCCAGTGTCCATTTTGGCCAAAGATGTCAGATGGTTGTGTTCTAGGGACATTCAAGTAGTTAAGGTTCAATGGCATCATTGTCCAGTTGAGCAGGCTACTTGGGAAACCGAGCTTGATATACGGGACCAATATCCCTACCTATTTGAGCCTTTAGGTACTTCTTTATCCTTTACTTTTACGGATGAAAGACCTTTTAGTAGTGGATGTTGTAATGACCCTTACGGTCATTTTCCTTGTTTTCATACATTTTCAAGGTCTAGAGCTTTTCAATAACTGCCCTAAGTTATTTATGACTTACTGAGATTTATAGTTCGAATTCTAGGCGGTTCGTTTGAGAATTTTGGTAATATCAAATATATTGTGAAATATTTAATGTAAATTGTCATTTGGTAGAGATATAATTTATTACTCCTCTAAAATGTATTTGATATGTATAATTCTTTAGTTATAGCATATCTATATTTCTTTATAACAACATTTATTGTCTATTAATATTTTAAGCGGAGATAGTAAATGTAGATATGTTAAAATATTATTATTATACAATAGAGGTTTTACTAGAAATAATTTTCTATTAATTATGATATATTTAAAATATTATATTTATTTTACCACAACCCTATGCAATACCCGAATATATACAAAATAAGACAATCTAAAGGTGATTATTGCAACTCCTTTCCACGTGGAAGGAAAGAGAGGTTACAACAACTTGATTAAATGTCACTTAATCCCACCTTGACTAATTGGTAGTCACCTAGACATACCACACGATGGGTGGAAACATATAAGAATTTTTGCTTTAGTAAGTCCATTTAGGTTTTTTAAAGTAAGTGTGTTTATACTTTTATCAAATATTAGTATACTGGCTTTGTTACTTCTTATACAAATACACATATCAACATAAGTGTTGTGGAAAAACAAGTTTACTTGTTGTAATACCCCAAACTTTCTTTAAGTCTAATTTAGTCTCTAGAAGATTTAGGGATGACTTCATAAGTGAATAATGTTTAAATCAGATGGAATTTCCCCAATTTTGACTCTTTATCATGTGGGAAATTGAATTAGCTTACCAACGATACCAATTTTGTCAAAATCCGGTATCGGGGTAGAAAGTTATGGATGTTTTACAGAGAACTGTCCAAACTATCCAGGAGCGACGGATAGGCCGATGGACCGTTGCGCTTGCGATGGACCATCGTTCTTGCGACGGCCAGAGCGGCAGAAAACCCATTCACTGGCCAAGTGCGACTGTCAGGCCGACGAACCATCGAGATAGCGACGGACCATCACCCAAGCCATCGCAACTGAGGCAATAACCCTACTCTCTGGGAAACGTGCGACGGACAGGCCGACGGACCGTCGCTCAAGCCGTCGCACACTTCCATTCAGTGAATTAAAGTTATTTTTAAAAGGATATTTGGGTCATTTTCCACCCTTTTTAACACCTATTTATATCAGAGCAAGGCTCATAACTCCATATTCATCTATAACATCAAAAGCTAGGGTTTCTTTCAAGATTAAAACCCAAGAACAAGATGCAAACCCTTCTTCAAGAAAACTCAAGAATCCAAAATGTCACCATTCAAGAATCTTCAAGAAAAGTTAATCTCCTTCAAGATTCAAGCTTTTGAGGTATGTTAGATGTTGATTCTTGGGTTCCTTCCACCCCAAAAAGTTCAAGAATCCTTTTTAAATTATAAAGATTGTATATTTATGAGTTTTAATGATTTATGTGAGTTGAAATTCATGTTTATGTTATTGTTGAGTTTTGATTCACGTTCTAGATTATAAGTTTCATGATTTAGTCCTAGTATGTGCTGATTTGCGTAATTTTCATGATAAACCCTTCAAGTTGCATGTTGATTTATGTAACCATGCTAATTAGATGTAGAAATTATTGTATAACCAAAGCATGCTCCTCATATGTTTGATAAAAGGTCTATGTGAAGAAGATAGTGACATTATAGCATGTTAATATGAAATCCCCTTTTATGTAAAAGTTAATGCATGCTAAGTGTTTGTTGAAAGGTCTTAGTGAAAGAATTATGATATGTTAGTATGCATGCCTATTCATGTACAAGTTTATGACTTTCAAGTACTTGATGAACTACCTCATTGATTGTATTGTGAGTTGTTGACCATTGTCAAGTATTCGAGAATTGTCATGTCCTATTTATTTTTATGCTATCGAGTTCTGGGGGTATTTAATACCCGACAATTTAGCTGAATGTCTAGAGCCAGTGTTAGTTTTTAAGAACATCTCAGTCGTGCCATGATTAGTAGAAATCAGTCAGTTACAGAACTTAGAAAGACTCAGTAATCTCAGTAGCAGTCTATTCCAGCTCAGTATATGGTTTAGACCTCAATAGTATTCAAGTATTTAGTTCAGAACTTAGTAGCATTCAGTCAGATAACAGAATTCAGTAGTATTTTGTCAGTCAACGGAACTCAGTAGATTCAGTTCAGCTCAGTTAATCAGTATGATTAGTAAGAGATTCAGTTCAGTCTAGTACAGTCTAAGAATCAGTTCAGAGTCTATTCAGTTGGGAGTAGGATTCAGCACCGAGCGAGGGCAGGGATGACGACTTCCCCATTAGAGAGGCAGAGTCATTAGTAGTAGTTCCTGTACTCCAGAACTGCGTAGCTAGCACAGGATGAGGAGTCACCCATTATATTAAGGCTTGGCTACTTCCCAGGAGTCACCAATTAGATTAGGGTTGACTTCCTATTTAAGGTCACCCGTTAGACAGGCTTGGCCATAGAAGTGTCTTTACCCATGGCACGGTACTGACACCCTTCTAGATGGGGTTACAGGTTAGACCCTATTAGTTCAGATTCGGGGCATGTTGGTTCGATAATTACTCCCATAATCTCAGTTTTATATTCAGTCTCAGTAATAGAACTCAGTCCAGCTATACAAAAATCAGGACTGTCAGATACAATCAATCATCTTAGTAAAGAACTTAGATAGTTCCAGAGATTCAGAGATCACCCGTTAGATAGGCTTGATCTCATTTTCAGTAAATCATATTCATTATCGATAGATTTAGAGATCACCCGCTAGATAGACCTGATCTCAGATACAGTCAATAAGTACCAGTATCAGCATATTCAAGGATCACTCGCTAGATAGGCTTGATCTCAGATTTCAGTATTAGTAGACTTAGTTATCAGATTTTAGTATCAGTAAACTCAGATAGCAGTTATCAGTAATCAAGTTATTAGAACTCAGTATTCAGTGTTACTACGATTTCAGTTATAGTTTATGCATCCATGAATGTATCCTTATTCAGTTTACTCATGTTATTCAGTCAACTATAGTTCATGCATATGAGCCTTTTCATTTAGCCTTACCTCATCTAGCATACTAGTATATTCTTACGTATTGATGCATACTTTTCTGCACTATGGTATTTTATACCATAGGTTCAGAAGCATGAGATCCAGAGCACCCTTAGCAGTTCAAATTCAGACAGCAGCAGTAGACTTAGCAGTGAGTCATCATCATTCGAGGATATTCTATTATTTCATTATATTTCTAGATTCAGTATTTTAGTAGACCGAGTTAGTTGGGGGATTGTCCCATCAACTCCTTATTCAGACAGTTTAGAGGCTTTCAGACTAGATGTTCAGATAGTTGCCTTAGTATTTTTGATACTTTATTTAGTTGTATTTTAGTTTTGAACCTTATGGCAAGTCTCCGCCAGTTATTTTCCACATTTTTATAGTATATTATGCAGTGCTCAGTTATAGGTACCAGAAAAGGGTTAGCTTGTGGTCCTTGGGGATCATAAGCACCGTGTAGCGTCCGGGGTTCAGAATTCAGGGCGTTACACTTGTTGTATTTAATTTCCAAAACGAAATCAATTTATTCAAGCTCAGGTTCTAGTGACACTATTCGGAGGTTTCTCGGAGAGACATTTTAGCTTTGGCGTCTAAGTAGTCTAGGCTTACCCTATCTTTAGTTTTTTCTTATTTATGATGATTGTGTATTATTATGCTAGTTTTGGATATATACTTGTAATTTGCAAAGCATTTGATATATATATATATATATATATAAATTTACCTATTAGGAACCCGTTCTAGTAAATTTGGGTATCTTATCTTTTAGTATAATATAGCATCTATCACTTTAGGATGTGAAATTCAGTTGTAGAACCTTGGATTCGTCCCTTTTTAATTAAGATATAGAAATGGTTATCAAAATGTATTTTAGTTTGGGTTTAGGTTCAGCATATACTTTATTTCTATCATTGATTGTGAATTTTGGTACCATTTTGATATTAGTTATGGTATGGTTTGGGTTTTAATTTTATAGTTGGGTGTGGTTACTATGAGTTCCAGTTTGAGTCCAGCATCTGGTTATGATGATTTGGGAGTTCTGGTACTAATCACTATTGTTCTAAGAGTTGTGGTGCCTATGAGTTTCGTTTGAGTCTGACATCTTATTATGAGTTTTGTTGTATATCATGTATGTGGCCTCTTATTGTTACCCACTATTTTCGATTTGAATCCGGCATACGACCTCTTGTTATTATCCATCACTACCGGTTCAAGCCCGACGTCTGGCCTCTCATTACTACCCATTGGTGTCGGTTGGAGCTCGATACATATTTGGATGACTACTATGATTTCTTGGAATTTTCTCAGTTATGAATTATTTATGTTTATTTTCTTTAATTACCTTTGGTATGTCCCACCGACTTATGGGGGCACGATTGGGTTAATTGTCTTTTTCATTGTGTCTGGCGGGCTTATGAGGGCCCAGTTGGTTATGTTTGATTTTTCTTTTATTAATGTGTTATTTATCTTTTTGTATTACTTTTTCTTATTCCTTTATTGCATTTGCGTAGCTCGATAGTTATTTACCTTTATATCCCTATTTACTGTGGACTTAGATTACACCCTCATATTCTTGTTATAATTTTCCTATATTGAGCTTATTCAGCCTATGGTGCCTACTGAGTTCCTATTGCTTTGATACTCATACTACACTTCTGCATCTTTAACATGATACAGATTTAAGTACTGGCAACCAACATTAACGTGATTTCTACTATCCAGTACTGATCTAGAGTAGAGTGAGCTTGCTGTCATCTAGGGTTGATCCTCCTCTATCTATTCCAGTTTAGTATTTTGTACTCAAGACTGCTTGTCTATTTTATGTATGTTTTAGATTCTGTCTAGTACTTTGAGTATCTTTTAGTAGTGGCTCTAGTAATGACCTTATTGGGTCTTGGGAGGGATTTATTTGTATATTTTGGTCCTTTTCTTCTTTCATTTGGACATACTTTTTATGTTTCCTTTTTGTTTTTCATTTACTACTACTACTATTATTATTATATCTAGTATTTTTTGGTTTCTGCCCGCTAGCCCATTACTTATTATTTCAGGAGATGGCTTAGCATGCCTACTGGTGGAATAATGTAGGTGCCATCATGACATGAAAAATCAAATCGTGAACATTGATTTTATGTTTACAAGAGATCTTATGCCTCTATTTATAGTCTTAATAGAGGTATACAAAAGATTATCATATCATAACACTAAACAAGAACATTATTGGAGAGGCTAAAGGGTGTGAGTTACACCCATAATGATGTGTGGAGTAATTAAAGATTAACTACACATCATGGAAAAGATGGGTGGGAGTGACTTAATTCCTAAGAGTTATGGAAATTTGCGGTAAACATATTATTTTATAGCTCCCCCTTGGATATCCATAGATGGTGTTCCTCATTAAAACTTTAATAGAAAAAAATTTCGTGGAAAAAAATTCTTAGTGAAGATAAAAGAGTACACATATCTTATAATACACGTTTGTTTGTTGCCTCGTTAGAAACCTTGCCAAGAAAACCCATTGTGACAAAACCTAGCCAACGAAAAAAGAGTGCAATGCATATTTCACTCCCCCTATTGCAAACATCAATTCACTTCTCAAAAATGATGCATCCCAATCTTTATATGTCAACTTTCAAATGTTGATATAGATTGTGCCTTTTTGATCAAATCACATTCATGAAGATGTTGCATTCTTGAAATCATCCTGACATGTCATTTTCTTATTTCTTGGATATGTTAAGCCTTGGAACTCAACCAAATAAATTTTTGACAATCACTTTATTTGTGACCTCGTTGTCGCAAACTATTTGCGCATTCAACTTGTCCTCGTAACAATCAATTAGTTGTGGAAACTTTCATTTGAGTGATATTAAAATTGACTGTAGATCAAATATTCTTTTCACATTTGCATAACCAAAAATTCTTTGATAATATTTATTAGAAATAATAAATCCATACTAGTTAAATTTGATTTCACTCACATTCACATATAGTGAAAGTATGTCTTTTCTGCACATTAATAAAAAATATTATCTCATGTATAAAAACTAGCCGGATACATAAATGCACCAATTGCACGAATGCATGATACTTTTACAATCATTGGGATATTCAATAGATTGAATCTCTTTTAAATCCTGTAAGGATTTTACCACAGTTCTTATCGTCTAGCTAGACATGACAGTCATTCGTTATACACATTCAAAGTTTTTTTAAAATTGCCAGATTTAAAGAAACCTTATTGCATCTACCATAGGAGAATACATCTCCAAACAATAATGCCAGAACTTTTGAGGATAACCTTTATGCCTCAAGGAACAAGTCATACTTTACCTTACAATTTTACTTTCACACAATCACCTATTTGTACCCCGACTTCACGGGAAACCCTAAGCCGCCACATGCAAAACCTTACCTTTTGAATTAATTTCGATCACTATGGCATCCACTTCTGGTGGGATTACCCCACCAGAGGAACTAGTACCTTACACGTGAGTCAATATACAAAAAGAAGAAGGAAAAGAGAGATTATATGCAAACCTACTTAAGCCTAAAAAGTACATGCATGAGAAAATTAAAGTGCAGTTAAAACCAGTCATCATGGTCCATGGAGAACCAATCATCACGTGGAAATCTTTGGAGGTAAGAAATATGATATTACAAGAGAATTTACAGTATATAATCATTGGTAAATTCTCTTACAGAAAACTTGATATTCATGAATTGAGAAAATCTATACTAGTGCAATATGGGATAAGAAGAGAGAATACAATTGGTATGCTTGATGCAAGACATATACTTATTCGATTGAATGGATTGGATGACTATGTGCAACTACTATCAACTGCAGTATTTTACATTAAGGCGAAGGATATGCACTGGCAAATGAGCACCCTTAAATTGGATCCATGGTTTGAACCGGATATTGAAACCACTATACGAGTAACATAGATCTTTTTACGAGATATACCTCCTAATTTCTTTGCAAAAGAGGCGATCTTCTCTATAGCTTCAGCAATTGGAAAACCATTAACAGTAGATATGTCCACAAGGAATCAAACTAGGCTAAGCTGTGTAAGGGTAAAAGTTGAGGTGGACTTGATAGCTAAGGTTCCTAAGAGAGTGGAGATTAATGAAGAGAATAAGGTCACGAGAGATATAAGTTCTAAATGGGTCAGTATTCAGTATGACTACATGCCTAAATACTGAAAAGAGCATTCATTTCAAGGGCATAAAGAAGAAACCTGCTAAAATGTATATCCGGACCTACATGGTTTAACACAAAAGGAGAAAGAAGAGCAAAACAAGGAAATAAATCAAGGTCTGGATAATATGCAAAAGGAAGCTGAAAGAGTAAGTATAGATAATAACCATCAATAGTTACAGAAGAGAAATAAATACCAAAAAAACAAGTATGGGCATATAGTGGGAGAGGTAGAAGGAAATGCCTACTTCCAATACTTTTGAAGTACTGAATGAAGCAGAGGATTGCAATGACAGCGACATAAGAGAATACAACACAAAGGAATCGACCAAAGATTAGGTTAATAAAAGTTTTGGTAAAATTGAGTCCTAAGAAGTGATGGACAATCTAGGACATAACCAAAAGTAGGTGAATCAGGAGGATAAAAGCACAGGTCAAATGACAGGTAAAATCACCAAAGCAGAACAACAGGACCATAAAGAGCAAAGTGTTTTGCAAGAAGAACAAACTAAGAAGGAACAAATGGAATCAGGTCGTAATACAGGAGAATTGATAATTATAGATCAGCAGAATACAAATACAAAAGACCTGATAATGGAAGGAATGGTCCCCCATGCAATAGATATGGGGAAGCAGATGGAAATATCAAATGTTAAAAAAATAGATATGGATGAGGAGAACCTGGAAGATAATATTAAGCAAGTAGTTGATAAAGCTGATTTGTCTCCAAAAAAGGCACAATAATTAAGTTCTAAGCATGGAAAGCAAAATAAGAAAAACAGAAAGCCAGCAGAAAGCACAATGTAAACAAGAAGTCACTTAACTAAATCAATTATAAGATGAATGCTTTGATATGGAATATAAGATCAGTTAATATTCATAAATCATTTACAAGGTTAATCACAATGCATAGGAGGATCACTTTTGTTTTATCGGACTCATGGAGCCTTTTTAGGAAAACGTCAATATTGAGGAATATAAAAGAAAATTGGGGATGCAGCATGCCACAACTAATGTATCTGGCAATATTTGGGCATTCATAGATTCTGCAGTATAATACAGTGTAATCATCAATGAAGAGCAACAGTTGACAATCAAGTTAGAAAATAAAGATGGAGGGATATTTGTACATGCTACTCTAGTATATGCAAAATATACTCCTAATAAAAGGTTAGCCTTGTGGGAATCACTGGGAGGGTTGTCTGATATAATTAAAGAAACTTGGCTAGTTAGAGGGGATTTCAATGTTATTAAAGAGAAAGAAGAAAAATTAGGTGGCAGAAACAGCTGATTTTAATCATTGTATAAATATTAGCAATTTGGAGAAAAGTGTGTTTAAAGGTAGAAAATATACCTGGTGGAATAAAAGGACAGATAGATATTGTATATTCAAAAGATTATACAGAGTGTTATATAATGAAGAGATGATGGAAGTGTTTTTAGTAATTGTAATACCCCGATCGTTCCATAAGCCTAAATCCATCTTTTAAGTGAATATGGATGACTTCCAAAGTGATTGGTGTTTATAACATATTGTATTTCTCTAATTTCTAATTTTTTCCATGTAGGGCATTGAATAAGCTTTCCATCGATACCAAATTCGCCCAAATTCGACACTCGGGTGAAGAGTTAGAGCTATTTTAGTTAGACAGTGTGCCACCTGGCACTTTAGCGCGTCGCGGAGCCAACCAAAATGGCAATTGTCAATTTTCAGTGAGCCTCCGTGATATTGACGCATCGCGCTAAATCTAAATTTTAGGATTGTCAAATTCCAGTGCACCAACGTGTTTCCACCGCGTCGCGGTGCCCTTCCAGGTCACGACCAAGGTGGCAAATGCGACTTCACCGTATCGCGCCACTGAGCAGTTTCCAAATTTTCCAATTCCAGTGAAGGACCGCGATCCTGGCGCGTCGTGCCAGGGCCAAAAATTGGGCTCCAGTTCTAGAATTTGTTCAAGGGTATTTTGGTCTTTCCCACCCGTTCTTACCCTTTATATATATACAAGTGAGGGAGAAAATCCTTATTTTCTCTTCCATCTTCTCCAAAATTCTAGGGTTTCTCTCCAAAATTCAATCCAATTTTTGTCTAAACATCTCAACATCAAGCCATGGTTTTCACAAATTAGCTCAAGATTTAAAACTTCCAAGTCAAGAACATTAAGATCTCTAACTCAAGAAGTGGGAAAAAAAGTCTATAGCAAGTTTATTCATCCCGGATAATAATCAAGGTATGTGGGGTTTGAAAAAGGACACTTCTTTCATTCTTGTGCCCAAAAATTTAATTTCTACTATTGAATTTCATGATTTTCCAAAGTGGGTTTACACCCAAATTACTCTATCAATGATTTATGAGAATTGAGCTATTCAAGATTGATATATATGACTATTTCATTGTTTTATTTCTTAAATTAAGAATTTATTCCATGAGTTGTATATTGTTATCATGAGATGATGATTTCTAAGTGATTTAAGATAACTGTCATGATTTATCCTTTTCCATGACAAGTTTGATTATTGAATATATATTGATATTGAGCTTGAGAGTCAAAAATGAGTTCAATAATGTTTTCTTGAAGCCTTGATACTTGATACGATTTGATAAGCAAGTGTACTTGATGTTGAGAAAGAATGTTTTGAGTTGAGTCGAGTTAGGAATCCAAAAATTGTTTACGATTTACAGATGAGATATATTTATGATTTTGGTATCTATGATAGACCCTTGAGTTGATTGAGGTGTATTTCCTAACGCGTTCTGAGCTAAGTCTGGGAGGAGTATTTAGCATCGAGTGGGAAGTGTGGGTTCAGCGCATCCTACTTCCCCAGAACTACGTGCCACTGTACGAATGATATTTGAGGGCCAAAGTGCCGAGTTTGTGATCACAGTGATGAGTTTGTGGTTATACTCCTTGGCAAAAGTATAACACTCCCGCCGATGTGGGGTTCCTTCCTTAGGAGGGAAAAATGTTGGACTCCATGTATCTCACATGGTTTATGTCGGTTATAAGAAACTCCCAAGTCCATAATAGTCTAAGTTTCTTGAGTTACCAAGTCACTCTAAGTCATGAGTTAAAGGGTTTGAGTTGAGTCCAATGATTTATGAGATTTGTGAAACATGTGTTATTATTGATGATTTATGGAAATTTATGTTTCAGGAAATTCAAGCAAAGAGAGTCATTATTGTCAGCATGTATGACTTTATTTTACATTTATGTTATTATTTAAAAATGTTGCATACACCTTCACATACTCAGTACAATCCCAAGTACTGATTCCTATACTCTTCTACGTTCTACATTTTCTCGTGATGTAGGTTCAGGTGCTCTGTCTCAGTAGCGACAGTGATCTTTGAGTACCTCCATCTACATTCTTAAAGTTGGTGAGTCCTCATAGTTCGAGGACCTATGTCCCTAATTTTTTGCCTTGATAGTAGATGGTTGTTTCTTTTCAGTTTAGGCGAGTCAGTTGGGGATCTGTCCCAATGGCTCCTCAGTCTTTTGTAGTAGAGGCTTTGTCAGACTAGAGTAACAGTATGTTCAGAACTTTCAGTATTTTATTTGTATAGGATAGTATTTCTTAGTATCACAGTATGCTCATAACATGATTATTCTTTCATATTTTAAAATGATTAGTGTTATAGTGAGTTCTGGAAGTTATGACTGACTTAGAGGGTTAGCTTGGGGCCACGTGTGGCCTTAAGCACCGTTTGACGGATAGGTTCTTGAGGCGTTACAAGCTTGGTCAAAGCCTAAGGTTTGAAGATTCCTAGGGAGTCTGACGAGCCGCGTTACATAGAGTCTTGATCATCGATGTGTAGCGTGCCACAACTATGAGGAAGAGGCTACGGGACGTTTGAGGAAAAGTAATTTCTTTCTTCAAAAGTCTATCGTGCCTATAATTGTTTCTCTCTGCTATTAATTCGTGCTCATTTATGACAGAAAATGCCTCTTCGTAGAGCTTGCATAAACAACGGACGACCTCAACCCATTGATCCTTTAGGTGAGAAAGTGTCCCATGCTAAATTTCAGGCAACTTTTTAAGCGCTAGCCCAGGTGGTTACCGCCAATGCTCAGAAGCATGTTCAGGCCATAGTTCCACCTCTGCAGGAAGGTGATTCAGCGGCAGCTCGGGTTAGTGATTTTATGCAGATGAATCCGCCAGAGTTTTATGGGTCAAATACAGGCGAGGACCCACAAATGTATCTTGATGAGGTGACAAAGATCACCCATATTATGTATGTAACAAAGAAAAAAAGTATAGATCTAGCTTTCTATCACTTGAAAGATATTTCTTATGATTGGGTGGAGATGTAGAGGAAGAGTAGAGGGGAGGATGCCGCTGCCATGACTTGGCAGTTATTCCAGGATTTGTTCTTAGAAAAATTCTTTCCGCCGGAGCTAAGAGAAGCAAAATTAGAAGAATTTATGAACTTGAGACAGGGCCGCATGACAGTTAAGGAGTATTTCATAAGTTTAACCAGTTATCTAAGCATGCTCCCGGTCTGATGGCTGATTATAGAACTAGTATGAGTAAGTTTTTGGTTAGTGTATCTGGTTATGTTATGAAAGAGTGTAGATCTGCTATGATTAATAGGGACATGGACCTTTTAAGACTAATGATTCATGCTCAGCAGATTGAAGCGGACAAGGTGAAGGAGAGAGATAGAGTAAGGGTAAATAAGAGAGTTAGATCAAAGCAGCAAGGGTATGGTTAGACTAGATTTTCTGAAGGGAATCGCCCTCAGTCCTAGAAACGTTCACTTGTTCCAGTTCCTTCATCAGCCAGTGCTTCCACATTCAGAATTAGGCAGGAGCAGGGTAATAGGCCTACTATGTCCAGGTCATAGGACAGTGTGAGTAACAGACCTAGTCCTCCCCCATGTCCAAAGTACGGTAGGGACCATCCTGGTGAGTGTTTAGTCGATTGGAGGGGTTGTTTTGGTTGCGGTAAGTTGGGCCACAGATTCAGGGATTGCCCATACGCTAGATAGGGGAGTCATGATGTTCGTCCCCAGAGTTAGGCCATTAGTGCTCTAGACCCTTTAGCTTGTCCTACTCCTTCTCAGGGTGCCTCATCTAGTACTGTAAGTGGTCAACGCCAGAATTGCTTTTATGCTATACCACCCCGCCAGGAGCAGGAGGATTTACCAGATGTTGTTACTGGTATGCTCCGTGTATTTCATTTCGATGTGTATGTGTTGATGGAACCTGTGTCAAGTCTTTCTTATGTGACTCGATTGGAGGCTGTGAATTTTGAAATCAGTGCTGAAAAGATTCCTGAGCCTTTTTTAGTTTCTACCTCAATAGGTAAATCTGTTGTTGTTAAGCAAGTGTATAAGAAGTGTCCTATCACTGTCCTTAATAGAATCATGTTTGCAGACTTGATAGAGCTAGACATGGTTGATTTTGACATTATTCTTGGTATGGATTGGCTTCACTATTGTTATGTGTCTATAGACTGTCGTACCCATGTAGTCAAGTTTTAGTTTCCCAATAAGCCAGTCTTTGAGTGGTTCAGAAATTCTGTATCCCCTAAGAGTCATTTTATAGCTTACCTGAAAGCCAGAAGATTGATATCCAAGGGTTGTATCTATTATTTGGTTCGAGTTAAAGATACTAAGTCTGAGACTCCTACTATTTAGTCTATTAGTATTGTCAATGAGTTTCTTGATGTTTTCCCGGAATATTTCCCAGAGGTACCTCCTGATAGGGAGATAGAATTTGGGATTGATCTTCTTCCTAATACGCAGCCTATTTCTATTCCTCCATATCGCATGGCCTCCGCAGAACTTAAGGAGTTGAAAGAGCAACTCAAAGATCTTCTTGATAAGGGTTTTATAAGGCCTAGTGTGTCTCCTTGGGGCGCACTCATTCTATTCGTGCGAAAGAAATATGGTTCATTGCGTATGTGCATTGACAATCGTCAGCTCAACAAGGTCACAGTAAAAAACAAGTACCCTCTTCCTAGGATTGATGATCTGTTTGATCAGCTGCAAGGTGCCATTTATTTCTCGAAAATAGATTTGAGATCCAATTATCACCAACTTAAAGTCAGAGAGTATGATATTCCAAAGACAGCTTTTCACACCCGTTATGGTCATTTTGAATTCCTGGTCATGTCCTTCGGGCTAACTAACGCTCCAACAACGTTTATGGACCTTATGAATTGGGTGTTCAGACAGTACCTGGATATGTTTGTTATTGTGTTCATAGATGATATCCTTGTATACTCCCGAAATGGAAATGACCATGCAGATCATTTCCGAATTATCTTGCAGACCCTTAGAGATCATCAGTTGTTTTCCAAATTTAGCAAGTGTGAATTTAGGCTAAGGTCAGTTGCCTTTCTGGGTCATATTGTTTCTTCTGAAGGTATTCGAGTTGATCCTCAAAAGGTAGAAGCTATGAAAAATTGGCCTAGACCTATTTCCCCATCTAACATTAGGAGTTTCTTGGTTCTAGATGGTTACTATCATCATTTTGTTGAGGGTTTCTCCTCCATTGCTGCTCTTTTGACCTGGTTAACCTAAAAGAAAGTTAAATTCCAGTTGTCAGATTTTTGTGAGAAGAGTTTTCAGGAGTTGAAGAATCGACTCACTTCAGCCCCTGTGATGACCCTACCTAATGGTGTAGATGATTTTGTGGTGTATTATGATGCCTCGAGAGTTGCATCTTGATGCAGAAAGGTAAGGTTATAGCCTATACCTCCAGGCAATTTAAATCGCATGAGAAGAATTACCCGACCCATAATCTTGAGCTAGCTGCAGTAGTTTTTGCCTTAAAAATTAGGAGACACTACTTGTATGTTGTTTATGTTGATATTTTTACGGATCACAAGAGTTTGCAGTATGTGTTTACTCTGAAAGAGTTGAACCTGCGGCAGAGGCGATGGTTAGAATTGCTGAAGGACTATGATATAAGTGTATTGTATCCATGGGTAGTATGATACATGTAGAGAATTATAAAAAGGAATTGGTTCGCGAAGTGCATCGTTTGGCTAGGTTGGGTGTTAGATTGCTTGATTCAGTTATGGGTAATATTTGGGTTCAAAGTAGTTCCGAATCTTCTCTAGTTTCAGAAATGAAGGAGAAGCAGGATATGGATTCTTGTTTGGTCGAACTGAAAGAGTCAGTTAAAAACTAAAAGGTGGGGGTTTTCTCCCAAGGGGGAGATGGTGTATTGAGTCTTCAGAATAGATTGTGTGTGCCTGATGTTGATGGTCTGAGGCAAAGAATTATGGCTGAAGTGCATGGCGCGTGGTATTCTATTCATCCCGGTGCTACCAAGATGTACTGCGATTTGTGGGAAATTTATTGGTGGAATGGTATGAAGAAGGATATAGTGAAGTTCGTAGAGAAGTGTGCAACTTGCCAATAGGTGAAGATAGAGCACCAGAGACCCGGTGATATGTTGCAAGAATTTAGCATTCCTACTTGGAAGTGGGAAGTGGTGAACATGGATTTCGTGATCAGTTTACCTCTCTCTCATCATCATCATGATTCTATTTGGGTCATTATAGACAGGTTGACTAAGTCAGCATATTTCCTACCAGTACATACATCTTTTATCGCTGAGGACTATGCTAGCTGTACATCCTAGAGTTAGTCAGGTTTCATGGAGTAGCATTGTCTATCATCTCCGATAGAGGTACTCAATTTACTTCTCAGTTTTGAAGAGCCTTTCAGAAGGGTCTTGGCACCCAAGTTCATCTTAGCTATATTTTTCACCCGCAGACAGACGGTCAAGCTGAGAGGACTATCCAAACTTTGGAGAATATGTTAAGGGCATGTGTTCTTGATTTCAAAGGAAGTTTGGATGAACATTTTCCATTGATTGAATTTGTGTATGACAACAATTTTCATTCTAGCATTGGAATGGCTCCATTTGAGGCTTTGTATGGAAGAAGGTGTAGATCACCTATAGCTTGGTTCGAAGTGGGTGAGGCTGCTGTGATTGGACCTGATGTTGTGTTCGAGGCTATGGAGAAAGTTAAGTTGATTCTGAAAAGGTTGAAGATAGCCCAGAGTCGTCAGAAGTCGTATGCAGATGTGAGAAGAAGAGCTCTTGAGTTTGAAGTTGATAATTTGGTGTACTTGAAAATTTTGCCCATGAAAGGGGTGAAAAGATTTGGAAAGAAAGGGAAGCTTAGTCCCCGATATGTTGGCCCTTATAGATTTTTGAATCGTGTTGAAAAAATAGCTTATGAGATTGAGTTGCCTGCAGAGTTGTCAGTTGTCTACCCTGTCCTTCACGTTTCTATGCTCAAGAAGCACATTGGTGATTCTGTTGTGGTTGAACCATCAGAGAGCTTAGATGTTCAGGATAGTTTTTCTTATGATGAAGTTCTGGTCGAAATCCTAGATTATCAAGTCCATAGACTAAGGATCAAGAAAGTTCCCTTGGTTAAAGTTCTGTGGTAAAATCAATCAATAGAGGGTGCAACTTGGGAATCAGAAGCAGATATGCGATTTAAGTATCCTCATCTCTTTTCCACAAGTTCAAATCAAGCCGAAGGTATCATTCTTCCTTAATTCAGTTTCCTTCTAATCCAGCGTATTCAGTTGTATAGATATCCATTCTATGATTCATGCATTTTATGAAGTACTCAAAAATCTAGAGTGAAGTAAGTCGGTTGAGGAAATGCTTCCCATAAAGTATTTCCAGTTTCCTCTTTGATCTTGAGCCTAACTATCAACATTCGAGGATGACTGTTTCCAAGGGGGAGATATTGTAATACCCCGATCGTTCCTTCAGCCTAAATCCGCATTTTGAGTGAATATGGATGACTTCCAAAGTGATTTATGTTTATACTATGTTGTATTTCTATAATTTCTACTTTTTTCTATGTAGAGAGTTGAATAAGCTTTCCATCGATACCAAAATTGCCCAAATTCGTCACTCGAGTGAAGAGTTAAAGCCATTTTATTGTCAGCATGCATGACTTTATTTTACATTTAGGATATTATTTTAAAATGTTGCATACACCCCCACATACTCAGTACAATCCCAAGTACTGATTCCCATACTCTTCTATGTTCTACATTTTCTTGTGATGTAGGTTCAGGTGCTCAGTCTCAGCAGCGACAGTGATCTTTGAATACCTCCATCTACATTCTTACATTTGGTGAGTCCTCATGGTTTGAGGACCTATGTCCCTGATTTTTTGCCTTGATAGTAGATGGTTGTTTCTTTTCAGTTCAGGCGAGTTAGTTGAGGATCTGTCCCAATGGCTCCTCAATTTTTAGTAGTAGAGGTTTTGTCAGACTAGAGTACCAGTATGTTTAGAACTTTCAGTATTTTGTTTGTACAGGACAGTATTTCTTCGTATCACAGTATTCTCATAACATGATTATTCTTCCCTATTTTAAAATGATTAGTATTATAGTGAGTTCTGGAAGTTATGACAGACTTAGAGGGTTAGCTTGGGGACACGTGTGGCCTTAAGCACCGTGTGACGTCTCGGGATAGGTTCTTGGGGAGTTACAGTAATAGAGGTAGAGCATTTAGTAAGAAGTGGATTTGATCATGCCCCTTTGCTATTGAATTTTAGTACTGTCAAGGAGAAGGTTACTAGATCATTCAAAATTCTAAATTTCTGGTTGAAATAAGACTTATTTATGGATGTGGTAAGGTAGAACTGGCAACAAGAAGTAGACGAAAATTCTTTTACAATCTTTCAACTGAAGCTTAAAAGAACTAAAGTTGCCTTAACTGAAGGGAGCAAGAAGCAATTTGGTAATTTCTTCTAGGAGATTGCTACTTTAGAAGAAAAATTAAAGGTAAGAGAGAAGCAATTTGAGGAGGAACCTTTATCAATCAATAGAGTTAGTCTGAATACACTCAAGCTGAGCTCACTTTACAGTTTACAAGGAAGGAGGAATTTTGGAGACAAAAAGATGGTTTTGAATAGTTCAAAGATGGTAAAAGAAACATGAGGTTTTTTCTTACAATTGTGAAAGGCAGAAGGGCTATATTGAAGGTTTCATGAACCCAAAATGATGAAGGAGTGTGGTTAGAGGAATAAGCTGAGATTGCAAAAACTGTAGAAGAGTTTTTTCAAAAATAGTTTACCAAACAAGAAGGTAAAGTTGATTTCTCAATACAAGAGGACTTACCATCACTGGTGTCTCAGGAGCAGAATAACCAATTAAAGAAACTGCCTGATATGAAGGAAGTAAAGAATGCAGTGATGAAGCTCAACAGGGATAATGCAGGGGACCAGATGGTATGACAGGAACATTTTATCATGCTTCATGGGAGATAATAGGTCAGGATATTCATATGATGGTAACAACTTTATTTTGTGGATCTGGATTGCCAAGGTTCTTTATACACACTAATTTGGTACTGTTACCAAAAAAGTTAGTCGTGATCACTTTTTCTGATATGAGACCTATTTCCCTTAGTAATTTTTTGAATAAGATCTTTTCAAGAATAATTCATGAAATAATTAAGGGATTTCTTCCTAATATAATATCTGAAGAGCAAACTGGATTTGTTCAAGGAAGAAGTATAGCAAAAAATATTTTAGTGGTTCAGGAGATAGTGTCAGAAATAAGAAAGAGGGGAAAGCCTCCAAACATAGTGATGAAATTGGATATGATGAAAGCCTATGATAAGGTGGAGTGGTTATTTCTTGCAAAATTACTATGGAAGATTGGTTTTTGTGAAGAAATGATTGACATAGTGTATAGATTAGTTGCTAATAATTGGTACTCTATCTTATTAAATGGTCAGCGTAAGGGATTTTTTAAATCCTCAAGAGGGTTGAAAGAAGGAGATCCACTATCTCCTACTTTGTTCATTTTGGCTGCTGAGGTGTTGACTAGAAGTTTGAAAACATTGTTAAGACAGAAATAGTTCAAGATGTTTGGGATGCCAAGAGGAAGTCCTAAGATTAATCATCTTGCTTTTGTAGATGATATGATTATTTTGTGTAAAGCAGAGGTAAGAACATTGAAGATGATTACAGACACTTTGGATAGTTATGAACAAGTGTCAGGGCAAAAGATCAACAGAGAAAAAAATGCTCTCTATTTGCATAAGGGAGTATCTAATGGTACTATTGTGATGGCTGAGGTAGCCATAGGGATCCTATGGCAGGATTTTCCATTTACATACTTGGGTTGCCCAATATTTTACACGAGGAAGAAGAAGGACTATTACAAGTCACTGATGAATAGAATAAAAAGTAAGTTACAATTTGGCAAGGTAAGTTACTGTCTTATGGAGGAAGAGCTGTCCTAATAAAACATGTTCTTCAAAGCACCCTTATTCATTATCTATCTGTTATGAACCCACCTCTTAATGTGATGAATGCAATTCATAGAGCTTTTGATCAATTTTTCTGGAGTAACACAATAAGGGGAAGAGGTAGACATTGGGTAAAATGGCAGAACTTGTGTCTGCCAGAGAATGAAGGAGGACTTGGAGCAAGTTCATGTATAATAAGTACTGGAAGAACAACCACCCCAAAGAGATAGTGTGGAAAGTAGGTGGAGGATCTCAGGTATGGAAAAAAATATTGATTGCTAGAGACCTGATTGATCATAATATTTTACGGCAGTGTAAAAAATGGGACACAAACATCTGGTCTGATAACTAGATTGGTCTAGGAGATTTATATTCTTTTGAAAATGTGGAGGAGGATGGCAGATACCAAAAAGTGAAGGAACTGGCTAAGGATGGTGAATGGAATGAAGAATTACTACATTATTTGTTACCTGAAGAATTTGTTCATCATATTTTTCAGAAAATAAGTCCACCAAACCAAGGAGATGAAATAGATAAAGTAATATGGAGTATTGATCCTAAAGGTCTGTTTACTGGTAAATGCTACTTATAAAGATATTTGGGTTAAAGGTTTAACTTTTAAAGTATCTTTTATAATGTGGAGATTGTGGAAAGGAAAGATCCCAGTGGATGATAACATCAGGAGATGGGGATTTGAGTGTCCCTCAAGGTGTTGGTGTTTACTAGTCCAGCACAGGAGACATTGACTCATGTATCCAGGAGATCAAATTTTGTTAACAGGACTTGGTCCTACTTTGGTAATTTTGTAGGTATACATATCCATGGATTAAGATTGATAGAAACAATTATCTAATGGTGGAAAACTGATGTAAAACCCAGGGAGAAAGAATATTTCAAAGCTCTACCAGAATTCATTATTTGGGAGCTATGGATGAGGAGAAATAGGAAGAAGCATGAAGGAAGGGAAGTAAGCTTTCAAAGAATCATTTTCAATATTACTAGGAATATGAGGATGCTATTAAGAGTAAGAAAACCCAAGATAGTTTTCTCACCAGACTAGCCGGGTATTCTAAAAGACTTTTCCCAACTCAAGCCTTCAATAAGAGTTATAGTAGTATTGTGGGAACTTCCTAAGAGTGGATAGGTGAAATATAATATGGATAGAGCCTCAAATGAAAATCCAGGAAGTAGATCATATACATTTTATCTAAGGGATGAAAGAGGAGAATTATCTTATATTAAGGGGGCAGTCATTGAGGACACTAACAACATAGATAAAGAAGCAATTACTATCCTAAATACAGGTACAGCTATCGGTTATGGGTTAGCTTGTGGTTCTTCGGGGTCATGAGCACCCTGTAGAATTTCGGGTATCAGATTTGGGGCATTACAAAGTTGGTATCAGAGCCTAAGGTTCAATAGAGTCCAATGAAGTCTGAAATCCGCATCTAGTAGAGTTTTGTACATGAGTGTGTTGCGCACCACATTTATGTACAGGAGGCTATAAAATATTTTAGGAACAGTTTCTCCTCTTTCAGTATTCATGTCATGCTAGTTAGCATAATCTCAAGTCAATCTCTTAGTCTAATCTGTTTCTCCCATTCTTCTACAGAACATGCCTCCTCAAAGAAAAAATGCGAATCACCCAGCCCTTCAGCCCGAAGAACCTTTGGGTGAACATGTTTCTTATGCAAAGTTTTGAGTTGCATTCACTACTCTTGCTAACTCAGTTGTTTCTCAGAATGAACGACTAGCTGTCGTTACGGCCAATCCAGTGGCTAATTTAGCTGCATACAGGATTTAAGATTTCACCTGAATGAATCCTCCATCCTTTCTCGGTTCTAAGTCAGATGAGGACTCTCAGGAATTCCTAGATCAGGTGCAGAAGATTACAGCCATAATGAGGGTTACTTATAGTGAGAGTGTTGAGCAAGCTTCATATAAGTTGTAGGATATTGCTCACACTTGGTTTAAATAGTGGAAGTCAGAAAGGCCAGATGATGCAGGGCCTGTTGAATAAGAGGAGTTTGCTTCTGCTTTCCTTGATAGATTCTTTCCCCTAGAGCTTAGAAAAGTTAAGGAGTTAGAAATCATCAACATCAGGCAGAAAAATATGATGGTGAAAGAGTAGTCTCTTAAGTTTACTCAATTAGCCAGATATATCCCTCATGTGGTTGCAGATAGTAGGGCCAAGATGAGTAAGTTCATTTCAGAGGTTAATGATAGCATGGTTAATAAGTGCAGATCTACCATGTTGAATAGTGACATGACTTTAGCCAGGCTCATGACTCAAGTTCAGCAGATAGAGGAGAAAAGGATTAAGATGAGAGAGAGGCAGAATAAGAGAGCAAGGACAGGTAGTTTTAACTTTGCTTATCCTAAATTAGAAGGAGGAAACCGTTCTCAGTTTCATCCTAAATCATCAGTTCCAGCTCCTTCGTCAGCCAGTTCTCTAGTTCTTAAGTTCAAAGAGGGTAACAAAGATAGAGTGCCAGGCTCTAAGTCTTAGGGCAGTGTTAGCAGTGCCTGAACTAATCCCTTTTGTCAGACTTGTAGTAAGAACCATAAGGGTGTGTGCAGAGCTGGCAACGATGTCTGTTTTAGTTTTGGCAAGCCAAGCCAAAGAGTCAGAGACTGCCCTCATTTAGGTTATTAGAGTCATCTCCGCTCCTCAACTCAGTCCGGTCACCCAAATCAGTAGGGTGTCACCTCTAGTTCTACTAGTGGGCAATGCCCAAATAGACTCTATGCTCTCCAGTCCCGACAAGATCAGGAAAATTCTCCTGATATGGTTACTGATACGTTACAGATCTTTCATGTGCATGTTTATGCTTTGCTAGATCCAGGTGCTTCCTTGTCTTTGTTACTCCCTATATAGCAGTTGATTTCAGAGTCAGTCCCAAAATTCTAGTAGAGCCCTTTTCAGTCTCTACCCCAGAGGGTAAAACCATCATAGCCCGGCGAGTATACAGGAACTGCCCAATTATGATATTACAGAAAGTCACTTCAGCAGATCTAGTTGAATTAGAGATGACTGATTTTGATGTCATTCTCGACATGGATTGGCTTCATTCCTGCTATGCCACAGTATACTGCAGAAACAGGATAGTCCAGTTTCAGTTCCCAAATAAACCCGTCCTTGAGTGGAAGGGTAGTGTGTCCGCTTTCAGGGGTCAGCTTGTTTCCTACCTTTGGGTAAGGAAAATGATATCTAAGGGATGTGTCTATCATCTTGTTCATGTTAAGGATTCAAGTTCTGAAACTCCCAGTCTTGAATCTGTTCCATTTGTGAATGAATATTCAGATGTCTTTCCCGAAGATCTTCCAGGAATTCTTCCTGAAAGGAAAATAGACTTCGGCATTGATCTTCTTCCAGATACTCAGCCTATCTTTATTCTTCCATACAGAATGGCACCAGCAGAACTCAGAGAATTGAATGAACAGATGAAGGATATCCTAAGGTATTCATCAGACCCAGCATTTCCCCGTGGCACACACCAGTATTATTCGTACACAAGAAAGATAGTTCTCTCAGAATGTGCATAGACTATCATCAACTTAATAAAGTCACGGTTAAGAATAAGTATCCTCTTCCCAGAATTGATGAATTATTTTACAACCTTCAGGGTTCCAGTTATTTCTCTAAGATAGACCTCAGATCCGGCTATCATCAGCTCAGAGTCAGAGAATGCGACATTCTGAAAATAGCTTTCCATACTTGGTATGGTCACTTCGAATTGCTAGTCATGTCATTTGGTCTTACCAATGCCCCAGCAACTTTCATGGACTTGATGAATCGCATGTTCAAATAGTACTTGGACATGTTCGTCATAGTCTTTATAGATGATATTCTGGTCTATTCCCATAGTTCACGAGATCATGCAGACCATCTCAGAATAGTACTTTAGACTCTTAGAGATCATCATCTATTCTCCAAATTTAGTAAGTGCAAATTTTGGCTAAGGTCAGTAGAATTCCTTGGTCATATCATTTTGGGTGATGGCATTAGAGTAGATTCTCAAAAGACCGAAATGATAAGAAACTGGCCCAGACCTGTCTCTCCATCAGATATCAAGAGTTTTTTGGGTTTGGATGGCTATTACATATGGTTTGTTGAGGGATTTTATTCTATTACATCTCCTATGTCCAGATTGACTCAGAAGAAAATCAAGTTTCAGTGGTTTGATCCTTGCGAGAAGAGTTTTCAGGAGTTGACGACTCGACTCACCTCAACTTCAATTTTAGCTCTTCTAGATAGTCCAGATGGGTTCGTAGTGTATTGTAATACATCTAGAGTGGGTTTAGGTTGAGTCCTCATGCAGCATGGTAAGGTCATAGCCTACACCTCTAGACAATTTAAACCCCATGAGAAGAATTATCCTACTCATGATCTTGAGTTAGCATCCGTAGTCTTTGCCTTAAAGATTTGGAGGAATTATCTCTACTGAGTTCATATAGATGTCTTCACAGATCATAAGAGTCTTTAGTATGTCTTTTCTCAAAAAGATCTCAATCTTCATCAGATAAGGTGGTTAGAGCTCTTGAAAGATTATGACATTAGTGTCCTCTATCATTCGAACAAGGCCAATATAATGGCCGACGTCTCAGTAGACTGTCTATGGGTAGTGTTGCTCATGTGGATGACAGTAAGAAAAAGTTAGCTCAGGAAGTACATAAGCTTTCCAGACTAGGAGTTCGATTAGTCGATATAGATGAGGGTGATATATGGGTTCAGAGTAGTTCAAAATCATCTCTAGTTTCCAAGGTAAAAGAAAAGAAAGATAGAGATCCCAGCCTTGTCAAGTTGAAAGAGTTAGTTTAGTATTAGAAAGTAGAGGTTCTATCCCAAGGGGGAGATGGTGTTTTGCGTTATCAGGGTTGTCTTTGTGTTCCAGATGTAGATGACTTAAGGCAGCAAATTCTTGCAGAAGCAGATGGTGTGCGCTACTCTATTCATCCAGGGGCCACAAAGATGTACTGTAACTTACAGGAAGTCTATTGGTGGAGTGGGATGAAGAGAGATATTGTAGAGTTTGTGGCTAAGTGTTCTACATGTTAGCAGGTTAAAATAGAGCATCAAAAACCTAGTGGTTCTATGCAGGAGTTCATTATTTCTACTTGGAAGTGGTAATAAGTGAATATGGACTTCATTATGGGTTTGCCTCGAACTCGTCATCAGTATGATTCAGTTTGGGTCATTGTAGATAGGATGACCAAATCAGCCCATTTCCTTCCAGTTCATCCCTCTTATTCAGCCGAGTATTATGCCAGACTCTACATTAGGGAGTTGGTCAGATTACACAGTATTCCGTTATCTATTATCTCAGACAGAGGTACCCAGTTCACCTCTCACTTCTGGAAAGCATTCCAAAAGGGTCTTGGTACCCAAGTTAATCTCAGTACAACCTTTCATCCTCAGACAGATGGTCAAGCAGAAAGGACCATTCAGACTTTAGAAGATATTCTGTAAGCGTGAGCAATTAATTTCAAGGGTAGTTAGGATGACCAGTTTCCTTTGATTGAGTTTGCATACAACAACATCTATTATTCTAGTATTTAGATGGCTCCATTAGAAGCTCTCTATGGTAGGAGATATAGATCTCCGATCAGGTGGTTTGAAGTTAGTGAGGCCTCAATCATAGGGCCTGACTTAGTATTTAATGCCTTAGAAAAAGTCCAGTTGATTAGAGAAAGACTTTAGGCTGCTCAGAGCCGACAGAAGTCTTATGCAGATATTCGTAGAAAAGATCTCGAGTTCGAGATTGGTGACTATGTCTATCTAAATATCTCTCCCATGAATGGAGTGAATCGGTTCGGCAAGAAAGGGAAACTCAGTCCCCGATATGTCGGTTTCTTCAAGATTCTCAGTCGATTCGGCAAGGTAGCTTATGAGCTCGAATTGCCTTCAGATCTAGCCTCAGTTCATCCAGTCTTCCATGTCTCTTTGCTCAAGAAGTTCATAGGTGACCCAGTAGTTGTAGTCCCAATTCAGAGCATTGATGTTCAGAACAGTCTCTCTTATGAGGAGATTCCAGTCGAAATCCTAGACTATCAGACTCATAGACTGAGGAACAAAGAAGTCCCTCTAGTTAAAGTTCTTTGGTGAAATCAGTCTGTCGAAGGAGCTACTTGGGAAGCAGAAGCATACATGCGTACCAAGTATCCTCACTTCCTCTCCTCCAACTCAGATCAAGCTCAAGGTAACAGTCCTCCTTAAGCTTACTCGGTATCATGTTCAGTGTTCATCACAAACTTGGTATCAAGTACCATTGCATATTCAGTCATGCATTCATGTATCAGTTTAGTTATGTAATTATGCATCAGACATGCATTCTCATTGTGAGAAACTCAGTTTCTTAGAACACTCAATCATGCATTCATGAATCAGTTACGCATGCATCAGGTATGCATGTCCAGTATGATATATTCAGTTATCAGTCATGTCAGTCATGAGATCATGTTTCAGTTATGCATGTTTAGTATGTATGTTAGTTTATGTTCATCCCCTCACTCTCAGTTTCATTAGAGGACAAATTTTCTCAAGGGGAAGATATTGTAATACCCTGTATCTTTTCCTAGCTTGAAATCGTCTAAAAAATATTAGGATCTTTCTTTGAAAGTTGAATCCTCTTTTGTACACGTGGTATTTTTAAGATTTTCACTTTTTATCATATGGGAAATTCAATAAGCTTTCCATCGATATGAAATTCGCCTAAATTCGATAACCAGCTAAGAAGTTATGACTATTTCAAGTTCCCGTCGTAAAACAGAGCCATATTGGTTAGTGACGCGCCGCACCACAAGATAAAATGACAATTGTCCTTTTCTAGTGTCTCAGCGCAATTTCCTTCGTGTCGCGCCAAAGTTTCAGGTCACAAAATAAGGGGCAATGCGATGGCTCCGCATCGCGCCATCCCTCCCCAATTGTTAAATTCCAGTGACACGGCGCGACAGCGCCGCGTCGCGCCAGGGGTCCAATTCGGGAAATTTTTACTAAAATTACAAGACATGTCCAGGGTTAAAAGGGTTAATTTCCTACCCCTATTTAAGCCCTTTAACACGTGATACAACCACTTTTCACCCAAAATACACTCTCTTCTCTCAAAAACCTCTCAAGAACAACCTAGGGCTTTTCATAGAAGATTCAGAATCAAGAATTTCCTCCATCAATCTTCGTGTATTTACGAACCAAGGTATGCATAGTTTTCATTCATGGACTCCTTTCATCTATGAAATCCAAGAATCCCTTTACAAAATTCAAGTTTATGGATTTTCTTATGAATTTTTTGATTGGGCTGCTCTTGTTCATGTGGATAATGAGAAATTGAATTCTACTCCATGTTGGGTGATAAATTCTATGTGGGTTGAATTATTATCGATGTAGATTCATGCAAACCTATGACTAAACCCTTGAATTATGAAATTAGAATTGAACCATGATGTTTAATTATTGTACAATGATGTTTACATGTACCATGCCTACAATATGTTTGATTAAATGCCTAGATGAAGGAAAAGTGACTAACTAGCACGATACCATAAAATCCCCATGAATGTACAAGTTATGCCTATCACATGTTTTGATGAAATGCTTCTATAAATGTATTATGGATTATGATGTTAGCTATATGTTTAAGTAAGTTATGCTTGGTCAGTTTACTTCCATTGAGTCCTGGGGGTACTCGTACCCGAAACATTAGTTGTGTGCCTAGAGCCATGTCATGTTTTCATGATACTCTCAGTCAAGCTATGAATCCTTAGACTTCAGATAGTCTTATGACTCAGTAAATCTCCATGATCTCATGAACTCAGTCAGTTGTCAGATATCAGTAGTATTCCGTCAGTCAACAAAATTCAGTAACTCAGCCCATGTTCAGTTCAGTAAATCATGTTCAAAGTCTATTCAGATGGGAGTAGGAATTATCACCGAGTGAACCCAAATATGGGAACACACATACTATCAATGAGGGTGTGATTCTTAGAAGTCATCCTTGCATTCCAGAACTATGTAGCCAGCATAGGTTGAGATATCAACACTGTCCGATGAGGGTTGATGAGGTGGATAAGCACTATCAGATAAGGGCCCAACCGTTCTCTTTTTGGGACACTATCAGATGAGGGTCACCTACAGCTTGTCCTTACCAGTGGCGCGGTATTGACATCCTTCCAATTGGGGTTACAGATTGGACCCCAACTAAGCCATAATGGTATATTAGGGGCATGTCGATTAGATAACTAATTCCCACAGTTTCATGTTACAGAATCAGGACTATCAGACACAGTCAATCATTCTCAGTAATAGAACTCAGATAGTTCTTCAGATTTTAGGACTGTAAGATACAGTCAACTCAGATACAGTACGGGACTGAGCTAGTTCCATTAGATTCAGGAATGTCAGATACAGTCACTCATGTTATCAGTTATATCAGTTATCAGTATGTCATGTTATCAGTATTTAGATTCAATAATCATGTTATCACTATATCAGTGTCAGTTATTATGTCTCATGCATGTATTCTCACACTCATGATAGTCAGTCTGTTATTGTTATTGTTCATGCATATGAACCCCATGCATTCAGCCTACCTCACATGCATACCAATACATTTAAAGTACTGATGTATTTGCGCTATGGTGTTTTATACCATAGGTTCAGAGACACGAGCTCTAGAGCATCAATAGATTCCAGTCTCAGCTGTCAGAGTTAGCAGTGAGTCCTGATATTTTGAGGACATGATCATTAATTTATTATCTCAGTAATTATTTTATTAGTTGGAGTTAGTTGGAGAAATATCTCATCAACTCCATATTCAGACAGTCACATTTTAGAGGCTTTCCAGACTACAGTATGTTCAGATAGCTTATTTTAGTTGTTTTGGGTATTTCATACCCCTCCCAGATGTTACATTTTTATCAGATACTATGTCTCAGTTTTGAACCTTATAGCCTTTCAGTTCATGTTTCCATATTATAAAGTATTCTATGCAGTATACTGGTACAGATATCAGTCATGGGTTAGCTTGTGGTCTTTCAGGGTCATAAGCACCGAGTAGTGTTCTGGGTATCATATTTAGGGTGTTAAAACCGTGGTTATTGTAATGAGGGAAGGAAATTATGCTTCAACTGTGGTTATCCTGGACATAGACAAAGAAACTACCATGTAGCTAGGGTAGTCACTAGGGCTAATAAGGTTCCGATCGCCAATTTTTTTAGCTCCTACACCAAAGGGTACTACATAAGGTACCGACACTGGCCCGAATCATTTCTATGCTCTTGTCACGTGTCAAGAATCTGAGGCATCTCTTGATGTCGTTGCTAGTACATTACAACTTTTCTTCCATGATGTTTACTATTTGCTTGATTCGGGTCTACCCTTTCTTATATGACTCCTTATGTGGTTGTGCACTTTATTTTTGGTCCTAAAACTATTTTTGATCCTTTCATTGTATCTACTCCTGTGGGTGTCGCTATTATGGATAGAAAGGTTTATAGGGGTTGTGTGGTGTCTAACTTTCATAGGGAGACATTGGTAGATTTGGTAAAACTTAATATAGTAGATTTTGATATAATCTTGGGGATGGATTGGCTTCATTCATGCTATGATTCTTTAGATTGTAGTACTGAAAAGGTCAGTTTTCAATTTCCTAATGAACTGGTAATTGAATGGGAGGGAAGTTCTTTAGTGCCTAAGGAGAGGTTCATCTCTTAGCTTAGAGTTCAAAAATTAATTTCAAAAGGGTGACTTTATCACTTAGTTCGAATTAAGGATTCCAACTCTAAAAGTCCTTCTTTGTAATTTTTCCTTGTGGTTAATGAGTTTTCTAAAGTGTTTTCCGATGATCTTCCTGAAATTCCTCCCGATAGGGAAATAGATTTTAGGATTGATCATCTATCGGATACTCGTCCTATTTTCATTCCTCCTTATAGAATGGCTCCAGCTGAATTAAAAGAGCTAAAGGAGAAATTGAAAGATCTTTTTGATAAGGGATTTATTCATCCCAGTGTTTCCCTGTGGGACGCTACTGTGCTTTTAGTGCAAAAGAATGATGGGTCTCTTTTGATATGTATAGATTATTGTCAGTTGAATAAGCTGACAGTAAAGAATAAGTACTCTCTTTCTAGGATTGATGACCTTTTTTATCATCTTCAGGGTACTAGATGTTTTTGTAAGATTGATCGTTATTCGAGTTATCATCAGTTGAAAATTAGGGAGGTTTGTTTTCCCAAGACTGCTTTTCAAAATCGGTATAGTCACTATGAGTTTTTGGTGATGTCATTCGGGTTGACTAATGTTCTGGTTATTTTCATGGATCTTATGAATCGATATTCAGGCAGTTTCTAGATCTATTCATGATAGTCTTCATTGATGATATCTTGGTGTATTTTAAGAGTGAGGAGGATCATGCCAATCATCTCCAAATTGTATTGCAAACTCTGAAAGATATGAAGTTGTATGCCAAATTTTCTAAGTGTGATTTCTGGTTGAATGTTGTGACCTTTCTTGGGCATGTGGTTTCTAATAAAAGGATAAAATTAGATCTATAGAAGGTTGAAGCGGTTAAGAGGTGGCCTAGAACCACGACTCCAACCGACATAAGGAGCTTCTTAGGCTTGGCTAGGTATTCTAGGAGGTTTGTGGAGAGTTTCTCTTTTATTGCTGCTCCGTTGACAAAGATGACTCAGAAAAAGGTTAAGTTCTTATGATTCGATGCTTGTGAGGGTAGATTTGAGAAGTTGAAGGACAAGTTGACCTTTTCTCCAGTTTTGACCCTTCCCAAGGGTACTGATGGATTTGTGGTATATTATGATGCATCCCATGTGGGACTGGGTTGTGTTTTGTGCAGTATGGTAAGGTGGTGGCTTACTCTTCTAGATAGCTAAAGGTTCATGTTAGGAATTATCCGACTCATGATTTAGAGGTAGCAGTTGTGGTTTATTACCTGGGGATTTTCATAGGGATAATATGATAAAATCCCCAAGTAATTTGATTACCTACAGATTTTCTTACCAATTAGAATTCAAAGGAAAAACCTCCGTAGGTAATTATTACCTGCGGATTTATAAAATTCCTAAATAATTTAGTTGCAAAAATAAATTCGTAGGTACGCTATTTGCAGATTTATTTGCGATTAACTATCAAAATTTTGTATGAATTGTTTGGTAAAATTTCATACAAAAAGGAATATACCTGCGGATTTCCGCAAAAAAATTCACAAATCATTCCCCATGAAGATTCCCAAGTAAATTCGAAGGAGGTTTAGAGGTGAAAATTCCTAATTAACAAAAAAAAAATTCTTGCGGATATTTATGAAACTATTTGGCAAGAAAATTCGTATGAAATGCCCCAAGTAAATCTGCAAAACAAATTATCTCAAGAAAATTTTTATGAATATTTAGCATGGAAATCTCCAAGTAATAATTCACAGGTAAATCACTAGAATCATTTCACAAATAGTCAAAAATCTTTTTGAAACCTCCAATAATTCTCAAAAACATCATTCAACACATGTCTAATGTAAACCATTACAGTTAACAAAAAAACTTAATTCATAACATCCACATCAATAATGTATGATTCTTAAATGGTCCATAACATAATATTTCAAACTTGAATCCTCAATAAAACTACCAACTATCAGGGTTAGAATCACTTTCATTCACGTTATTAGAATTAGAATCACTTTCATTCACGTCGTCAGAGTCATCACTTTCATCCTCATAAGCTTAGTTGTCTTATTGAGATGGGCGTTCATCATTTGAAGATGATTTCTTGTATACATGCTTCATCAACAAGTCTAATTTCTTTGTCATCCTCTTATTTTTTGTGTCTCTCATTCTGCAACTGAGCATACAAATCAGCATTTAAAGCATTAACCTGAGACTTAATCATCTCATCAATTTCTTTTGGCAAAGTTGATGTTGAATTGTTAGATGCCTTTACACTTTGACCTAGGGATCCAAGACCTTTGACTCTTTTTTTTTTCTTTCCACCAACAGATTGCACCCAGATATCCATTTCACTTAACTAAGCAGGCTGACAAGCTGAATTAGTTTCTATTTACACAACTGATGCACTTTGAGCATCTAACATTTCTTGTTTCTTTCTTTCAAACTCATTCTTCATAAGGATATGTTAAGTCAGACCATAAAAAGTGCTAGAAAATATATTAGTAGCAAAAATTATATTAGATTATAGACTAACTGCTGCTATGTTATTAATAGACTAACTTCTTATTTTCATAGCACTTAAGAAACAGTAAATCAACTTGGGTGTTGCTTTACTCAGACTTCAAGCACACACCCCAGTTGGCACACAACATAATCACATAGGACCACCAGGTTTCTGCATTGTGGTATATAATAACACTTGAATCCAATGCAAGCATATGTGCCACCATGTATAATAGGGAACAAACATTTCAGTCTCACTCAACGATACTTACTTAACATGTCATTCAGCCAGAATATTCTTAACTCTTAAGAGGTATCAGCAGTACAACACTTCATAATATCTAAGAAAGTAAAACAGGATGTGCACCTCAAAATAACAACAAATAAAGCACATGTCTTGGTTCATTTGTCCCAATTTCACACGAACTTAATATTAAGCACTAACAAGCATTGCTCATTGCATATTAGTATACCAAACTCTCCACAAGAATAGAAATAAAACACCAGTCTCCACACATTCACCACGCTTAATTAAATTTTAAACATGGTAACCCAAATTCATTCTAGTAGAACAACTCAGCATATTGGTTAAGCACATATATAAGTCATATATTTTTTACCATAAATGTTTAAGTACCATGGTTGTACAAAATTTACCCAAAATAAAGCAATTAAGGCAAACATATTGGTTATCTTCAAATTTAGGAGCAATTATCATGCTAAACAGGTTGCCTGTCCTAATTTTAGGTAAATCATCAATAACCATTGATCACTATATCCAACTTTACCAAAATGACTTGATACAATGTCAGCACATCACATAGACAATCAGTACTCACTCGTAAAATAAAATCAGAGTTACACTAAGAATTGTAAAAATAGGGAATTGTCACATATGTCAATCCAAGCACATAAACACACGAGATTCAAAGGTTTGACTCAGAATTCGCAGTTAAATTTCATAAATTTTGAATTTAATACAACAGTAAAAAACAAAAGGTTAGAAGACAATAATAAACTGTTATGGAATTTAATTAAGAGATCAAACCTGGACGGTATGAATCAATCATAAATTACAACATAATCCGGTGAAAACCAGTGGGCTGGTGATGGCGGAGTTGGGGCAGAGCTCTGAGGCTAGAGAAGAACCGTTGGATTTTTTGCAACTGTTAGCGATGGGGTTCATCGATTATGGACTGGTGTTGTCGGCTGATAGGGACACAGGTGGCTTTGCATGTGAAGGAGAGGGGCAACGTCAATAATTAAAGGAGAGGGGAGGCAGCGTTAGGTAGCGACTGGAGGTTGTGTCGGCGGCATGAGTAGGGTTCACCGATGTATTTTGTTGGTGGAGCAGTGGGTGAGGGTTGTGGGCGTCGGAGATTACTTTGTTTTGCTCGCCAGTAGGGAAGAAGAGGACGATGATGTTGATGAGAAGGAGAGAAAAGGGATTGGCCATCGGCCGTTGATCTACCGATGGTGGTAGGTGGCGGTTGGAAGAGAGAGGAAAGAGAAAGCAAGGGTAGAGGTATGTGGCAGTTTCATTAGAATGAATTAGGGTTTTGGTTTTTGGTGTTTTAAAAGGAAAGAAGGGGAGAGTTTGAACCCACCCGTTAGATCAATGTTGATCAACGACTGAGATCTAAAGATTAAGAATTTGATCCAAAAATTGAATGAAATTTGAAATTGAGTTCAATTGGACACAATTTAGGTTAGGATTGTAATAAATTGGATAAAATTCAGGTAAAATTGTTATAAGGCTAGAAAATAAATAAATTGGAGAAAATTAAATTGACTTAGGCTGTGGATCAATACAATAATAATAATAGTAAAATAAATTATATAATTATTCTTAGATTATTTATGAATAAATTGTGTAAATAAAAATATGACACATAATATATTACTTTAAAATCAACGATAACAATAATTCGAAATAGATACCTATAAATTATGAATACAAAATTTAAAATTATCGATAATAATAGTAATAATAATAATAAAATAATAATAATCGACAATGTATTAGTAAATTACGAGTGTGAATACTAAATAAAAATATTAACAAATTACGTAAAAAGATTATATTTAAGTTGATAAATTACAAAAAATGATAATAAAAGTAATAAAATACTTTGTATATTTTTTAAATCATGAATGTGATACGTCAATATTTGTTTGATACAAGAACAATGTGTAAGAAATATTAATATTTAAAATTAATGATTTTCACAAATCAACAACCTAAAAGGAGTATCAGACGGTCAAAATTAGGAGTAACCAGAACCTTTCACTTCAAAATGATTGAATGGGAACCTTTGCAAATGAAAAAAGTATCGAGTTTACAGTAGAAGCTAAAGAAACTAACCTCTGATTTCAAATATCTCTCAAGCAATTGAAACTTTGATTTCGGGTTTTCTCCTTGTCTTCTTAGAGAATTGAGAGTTGTGTCTCCTTCTTTAGAAAAGAATAATTAAAATGGAAGATTTGGAAGGTGCATAGTCTAATGTGAGAATGAGTTGTCAAGGGGGGAAAAGAGGGAATGAATAATCACGTTTTTGCCTAAAAAAATTTTCAACTACTATATTTTTCATACATTTTTTTTAAATATTTTTTCTTATGCCACTATTTATTTTCAATAGATATAAAAGTAAACTTTAAAATATAAAAATCTTAATTGGACTTATAGTATTATCAAGTAAAAAATATTTTAAAAAATAAATACTCAATAAAAAGAATTGAAAGTTTAGCGCAGAAGAATATAAGGGATTTTTTTTGTTAGGAATAAGTTTTTCTAGAACTAAATATCCCGATTTTCTCATCTAGGCCTAGGCATATTTTTGTTCAAACCCAAAAAAAAACAAAAAATCAAATCAAAATTTAATTTTGGTTTTTCAATTCTTTGGATCGATTTTGGTTTTAAATTTTAGAAATTTGGTTAAAACGGTTTGGTTTTTGATTTTTTCAAAAAAGAATTGGTTAAACCGAAAAACTAAAATTATATAAATAATATAGATTATTATATATATAAATTTTATATTTATAAATATATATATATATATATATAATATTTTATATATTCATTATAAATAATATTTTTTTGTTATTTCATTTTATTTCATCCATGTTGAGTTATTTATATTTGAAAATAAAAAATAGGTTTGAAAAAAATTATTTTTTTCTAAAAAAAATCACAAATTTTAAATGCCCGGTTATGACAAAGAAAGACTCACTACTTTAATCTTCAAAACCAAAATAAAAATCCAAAATAACTGAATCAAATTTATAAAAATCGAATCAAATCAAATTTATTTTAGTTTGGTTGGCATTTTCGTCAATTCAAAAATCAAAAAATTAAACCGATATTAAACAAGAAAATCGAACATACCGAATGCCCACCCCCAATCTCATCATATATATAATTCTGAAACTACCTAATACTTTCAACTCAATATAAAATGAAATAAGTTTTTATTTTATTTCGTGATTATTATACCTTATATCTCACACCAAATGACATATATGGATATATTATATTGTCGTGCATAGTATGATGTCTTACAATTATATTGAAATTAACCAGTAGAAACCAATAGAAAACACGCTCTATTTGAGCCCTAAGTCATTCTTCGCCCTATCTTAGGCCAACGAAATTTCACCTCTTTAATTTTTTGGTGATAACATAACGAGTCAAGCTAAGGTTTATTCAACTCAAATACATCTGTGATACCATCTATGTCAACAAACTAATTTTAATTTCTTGAGCATCTTTTGCTTGATTATACGTGTCCACCGATTTAATGTCTAATTTTTTTTTATTTTATGTTTTTTATTCTTCAAGTTTATCCTTTTCCTATTTAAATTTTTTAAGTTACAAAAGTCCTACGTAAATCCTCAAGAAATAATTTCAGCTAAATTTGTAGCAACATAATCCCTCAATAATTTCTCAAGTAATAATTTCATAGGTAAATCCCCAAGAATAAATCTCCAACAAATTCGCAGCAAATAATCCCTAAATAATTTTTCAAATAATAAAATCTGCCATATAAATTTTTACCAATCTACGTAAATTCGTAGGATAATTACCTAGGGATTTTCCTATGGATTTAAAAAATATATATATTTGTCCATGTACCTGCGGATTTACCTAGAGATAAAATACCCACTGATACATTTCCCCAAGTATGTCGCAAGTACGAAATTTGCGCAATATGATGCCAAATTAACCTGTGAAATTTATTGCAAATATATAGTTCCCAGGTAATATATTTTAATATTGAGCAATTTAATATTTTCATAGGTAAATCCGCATGTATTGTTCCCTAGGTAAAATCCCCATGTAATTTACAGTTTCCTTGTAGTGGCTTTGGAAATCTAGCGTCATTAATTGTATGAGGTGCGCGCATGGATATTTATTCAGATCATAAGAGATTACAGTATGTGTTCACTTAAAAAGAGTTAAATCACAGACAGAGGCAGTGTCTCAAGTTACTTAAGGATTATGACATGAGTCTTCACTACTATCCAGGTAAGGCTAAGATTGTTGTTGATGCTCTTAGCAAGTTGTCTATAGGGAGCTTATCTCATGTGGATGAGCAGAAGCGGGGATTGTTGAAGGATATTCATCGGTTGGCTAACTTAGGAGTTCGTCTTTTGGACTTTGAGGATAGGGGAGTGATTGTTCAAGAAATGGTTAAATCATCTTTCGATGCGGAAGTGAAGGAGAAGCAAGCTTTGGACCCTATTTTTATGCAAATTAAGGAGGATGTGGGACAATAAAAATTTACGGCCTTCGAGATTGGGGGAGATGTTATTCTAAGGTACCAAGGTAGATTGTGTGTTCCCAATATTTGTGGGCTGTGGGAAAGGATTTTGACTGAGACTCATGAGTCAAGGTGAACAGTTCATCTGGGTTTGACAAAGATGTATCATGACTTGAAGGAGATTTATTGGTGGAACAACATAAAGAGGGATGTGGCAAGTTTTATGGCTAATTGTATAGTCTGTCAGTAAGTTAAAGTAGAACACTTGAGATCTGGTGGAATGTCTTAAGAGAAAAAGTTTCAAATGTGAAAGTGGGAGATGATTAATATGGATTTTATTACGGTTCCTCTGCAGTCTCGTAATCAGTTTAATTTGATTCGGGTCATTGTGGATAGAATGATTAAGTCTACTCACTTGTTGCCTATGAGGACTGACTACTCTGGAGAGGATTATGCTAAGTTGTTTATTCAGGAGATTGTCAAGTTGCATGAAGCGTTGGTGTCCATCATTTAAGACCGAGGTACGCAATTTTCTTCATACTTTTAGCGTTCATTTTAGAAAGGTTTGGGAACTCTGGTGAACCTTAGCACCTCCTTTCACCCCCTCCCCCAACAGATGGACAAGCGAAATGGACTATTCAGACCTTGGAGGGCATGCTAAGGGACTGTGTTATTGATTTTGGGGGAAGTTGGGTTGATCACTTACCTTTCATTGAGTTTGCATATAATAATAGTTATTATTTGAGTATTTAGATAGCTCCTTTTGAGGCTCTATATGATAGGAGGTGTAGGCCTCCTATTAGGTGGTTTAAAGTTGGTGAGACTAGGTTATTTGGTCTTGACTTGGTTCACCAAGCCATGAAAAAGGTGAAGGTGATTGGAGAAATACTTAAGACTGCCCAAAGTTTCCAAAAGTCTTATTCAGATATATCACAACCAAATTTCTTAGGTCGTGATGGCGCCTACTATATCCCACTAGTAGGCAAGCCAAACTCATAGTCTAGGATGGCTAGTAACAGACTACCAAATATATAAAGAAAAAAATTGCGGAATAGATGAAATAAAAAAGCAATTACATAATATAATTCCAAAACCTGGTGGTATCAGACAAGAGCTGCTAATAATACAAGAGTACAAAGTGAAGTTCAACTGAATATACTAATATAAATTATCTCAAAATACAACATAGAGACTATTTTAATACATAAAGAGAGATAGGTAATACTCCGAACGTCAGGAGCTCACTCTAAGTCTCCGAATTATGGATGCTCTGCACGATGCACACATATCAACGATGATAACCCGTACTATGGTATGCAGGCTGTAGAAGTGTACTATGAGTACCAAAACAATGGGTACTCTGTAGGCATCATCAATCGACTGAGGTAAGCCATGATATAAAGATAATATAATGCAAGATAATCATAACTAAGTCAAGGTACAAAATAGAACCTGAATCATCTCCATCATCACTGTATATAATAAGTAATCAAAATGGAATAACAGTATAACATAAAGCATCCACACATTCCAATATCGCTATACATAACAAGTAATAAATATCGAAATAACAATATAACATAATGCACCAATACATGCCCATATCGCTATACATATGAATTGGACAATTCAGAATAATAATATATCATAAAACACCAACTCAAGAAATCACAAGTACAAAGTTGGATCCCGTACGTCAACTAGTGCATAAAGTAAAACTCATCACAGTGTCCCATACCACTGGAGAGTACACCCAAGAGAAATGTAAGGGAATCTAATCAACAATATATCTAAATTTTATCATTATTTAACCATTAATCCATGTTTACCATAAATCGGTCAACTTATCAACATTCCACAATTAACATCAATATTCATAATTAAACAATGTGTGACAATATATGCATAACCATAACAATACCATCATTTAGACAACTATATCCTCGATACGTACTAATAGCTATTTATTAGCTAGCCAACGCTTATTTACTAATCCAATTACACACTAGTTATCATATACCTTCTGATTGTTATTAATACACTATTCACCACATAATCACTATCATGGATCCACAACTAGTCATTCTTCACTAGCTAGTCAATAACTAGCACATTCTACTATCTCATCCGAGTCAAGGACTCAAATTCTAAAACTCCAAGTCTTAATTCAGTTCCAGTAGTGAATGAGTTTCCTAAATTATTCCTTGAAGCTCTTCCTAAAGTTACTCCCAAGAGGGAAATTGACTTCAAAATATATCTCCTACTAGATACCCAGCCTATTTTAATTCCACCTTAACAAATAGCTCCAGCTGAGCTTAAGGAGTTGAAGGAACAGTTGAAAGACCTCTTAGATAAGGGTTTCATCAGGCTTAATATTTCCTCGTAGGGTGCTCCAGTTCTCTTTGTGTGCAAGAAAGACAGATCTCTCAGAATGTGCATTGACTGTCGTCAGTTGAATAAAGTCATAATCAAGAATAAGTATCCTTTCCCCAGGATTGATGACTTGTTCGACCAACTTTAGGGTGAAAACTATTTCTCTAAAATAGGCCTCAGATTTGGCTATCATTAGCTCAGATTCAGAAAATATGACATCCCGAAGACAATCTTCAGAACTCGGTATGGTCACTTTGAATTTCTAGTTATGTCTTTTGGACTAACGAATGCTCCTGCAACTTTTATGGACTTGATGAATTAGGTGTTCAAGCAATACTTGGACATGTTCATCATAGTCTTCATAGATGACATCCTCGTTTATTCTCATAGTGAAGGTGATCATGCAGGCCATTTGAGGGTTGAATTATAGACCCTTAAAGATCACTAGTTATTCACTAAGTTCAGCAAGTGTGAATTCTGGTTGAGATTAATAGATTTCCTTGGTCACATCATTTTTGGTTAGCATTCGAGTTGATACTCAAAAGACTGAAGCAATGAGAAATTGTCCTAGGCCCATCTCTTCATTAGATATCAGAAGTTTCTTGGATTTAGCCAGTTACTACAAATGGTTTGTTAAAGTATTTTCTTCTATTGGTTCCCCCAATTCTCAACTAACCCAAAATAAAATTCAAATTTCAGTAGTCGTATTACTGCAAGAAGAGTTTTCAAGAGTTGAAGACTCGACTTACTTTCGCTCCAGTATTAACTCTACCAGAGGGTTCAGATGGGTATGTAGTTTATTGTGATGCTTCTAGAGTTAGTCTTGGTTATGTGTTAATACTGTGAGATAAGGTCATAGCCTATGCCTCTAGGCAACTCAAACCCCATGAAAAGAATTACCCGACGCATGATCTTGAGTTGGCAGAAGTTATTTTGCCTTACAGATTTGGAGGAATTATCTTTATTGGGTTCATGTTGATATGTTTACGGATCATAAAAATTTACAGTATGTGTTCACCCAGAAGGATCTAAATCTTCATCAGAGAAGGTAGCTTGAATTATTAAAAGACTATGATATGAGTGTGTTGTATCACCCGAGTAAGGCCAATATAGTGGCTGATGCTCTTAGTAGATTGTCTATGGGAAGTGTTGCGCATGTGAGGAGGTTAAGAAAGAGTTAGTTCGTGAGGTTCATCAACTAGCTAAATTAGGTGTTTAGTTAGTTGATTCGGCTGAAGGTAGTATGTGGGTTCAAAATAGTTCAAAATCTTCATTGGTGGCCAAAGTGATCAAAAAGCAAGATAGGGATCCTATTTTGGTCAAACTGAAAGAGACTATTACACATCAGAAAGTTGAGGTTTTTTCCCAAGGAGGAGATAGTGTACTTCACTGTTAGGGTAGGTTATCTGTTTTGAGTGTGGATGATTTATGGCAAAGAATATTAGCGGAGGTACATGGCGCGTGATATTCTATTCACCCAAGAGCCACTAAGATGTATCGTGATTTGTGAGAACTCTATTGGTGGAATGGTATGAAGAAATATATTGTGGAATTCGTGGTTAAGTGTTCAAATTATCAGTAGGTTAAGGTTGGGCACCAAAGGCCTAGTGGTATGCTTCAGGATTTCAACATCCCCACTTGGAAGTGGGAGGTGGTGAACATGGATTTTGTTTCAGGGTTAACTCGTATGCATGTCAGCTTAAATTTGGATCATTGTAGATAAAATAAAAAAGTTAGCCCATTTCTTGCCAGTTCATACTTTGTATTCAGTCGAGGATTATGCTAGACTCTATCTCATTGAATTCAAAAAGTTGCATGGGGTTTCATTGATCATCGTTTCAGATAGAGGTACCCAGTTTACCTCTCACTTTTGGAAGATTTTTTAGGAGGGTCTTGATACCCAAGTCCATCTCAGTACAGCTTATCATCCTTAGACAGATAGTCAGGCAGAGATACCTAAATATTAATCTAAATTGACCTAAATTTTAATGATAATAAACAATAATTGACAATTGGTAACGTAAGTAAATATAGAATAAACGTAATCCAACACTGGGCAGGAGTCATCCCCCATACATGGTCTTACGACCTTGCGGAGACCTGTATTTTTGGTAAACAATCGCTCGGGCCTGGTTATTGTGACCCCTTTGTGATATGAAGAGACACCCCTTCTCCCAAAGTTACGGGGCTATTTTTCCGAGTTCCTTAGAGAGAGTTGTCTCGCGCCCCTTTAGATCTATTATGACATAGCCTTGAGGCGCTCAACGGACCCCTTAACCTTTTAAAATCCTTTTTGGTCTTTGGATCGCCATTCAAACACTAGAGGACATGTTGAAATCTTGTATTACCGACTTTAAGGGTAGTTGGGATGTCCACTTACCTTTAATTGAGTTTGTTTATAACAACAACTATCACTCTAATATTCAGATGGCTCCATTTGAGGCTTTCTATAGAATGTGGTGTAGATCTCCTATTTGTTAGTTTGAAGTAGGTAAGGCTGCTTTGATAGGTCCAGATTCAGTGTATGAGGTGATGAAGAAAGTTCAGTTGATTCGAGAAAGGCTGAACACAACCCAGAGCTGATAAAAATTCTATGTTAATGTGAGGAAAAAAAATCTTAAGTTTTATGTTGGCAACATGGTTTATTTGAAAATTTCACCCATAAAAGGGGTGAAGAGGTTTGGTAATAAAGGGAAGCTCAGTCCCCGCTATGTTGGCCCATATAGGATTTTGAGCCATTTTAGAAAGGTAGATTATGAGTTAGAGTTGCTTGGAGAATTAACAATAGTGCATCGGGTGTTTCAGGTCTTTTTGCTAAAGAAATATACTGGTTATAAAGCATGTATTGGTGATACAGCTCCTATCATTCCTTTAAAAAGTGTGGGCCTGAAAGATAGCCTTTCCTACAAAGAAGTCCCAGCAGAAATCCTTGACCATTAGATTCATAGGTTGAAGAATACGGAAGTTGCCTTGGAAAAGGTTTTGTGGAGGAATCAGTCCGTTGACGGAGCTACTTGGGAAGCAGAAGCCGATATACGAGACAAGTATCCCTATCTTTTCTTTACAAATTCAAATTCATCTTGAGGTAATGGTTCCCTTAAATTGATTCTCTCATTTTCTATCTCAGCTATCCAACCATCCTCATGTCATAACATGCATTAAAAAAAAATCAATTTAGTCTATTCGTCATGTTTCGAATTTAGTTACTTAAAGCTCATAAGTATTCAGTACATGATATCACTCTTCTTAATATCTTATCTCAGGTAGTTTCATTCGAGGACGGATGACCTCAAGGGGGAGATATATAATACCTCACAATATTCTAGACAAGTTGCCAGTTAGTCGTCACATGTTTAGAAGTCCCAAAGCCATTATTCACACTAAGTAGAAGTGACCTGGCCATTTTAACACCCCAAGATTTTGAACATTTTATTTTCAGACTTCCAGAGTTCGAAATATTGATTTATGAGTTGAAATATGTTTAGAAATGTTAAAAGGGTCATCCAAAAGAGTTTCGAAATTTTTAGAATAGGTTCGGAGTGATTTTGGACCACGGAGGTAGTAAGCATCCGCGATTGCAGCGTGTCACAGAGGATAGTCTCCACGATATAGAGCGTGTCACGAAGGTTAGCCTTTGCAATACGAAGCGTATCATAGAGGCTAGACTCTGCGAGAGCCGGCGTGCTACCTAATTCATGACTTAAAACACAAAAGGGGCATTATTTGCCTCATTCATCATCAGTTGACAACGTTCCCTCTCCTCTCATTCTCAAGAACACAAAAATCAAAAGCTTCTTTCAAGAATTTATCATCTAAGGTCAAAATTCCAAATTTTCTTTGAGAATTCAAGTAACTCATGTACATGGGGGTATTCATCAATGGGTTCCTTCCACCCATTGAATCCCAAAAATCCATTACTTTTCAAGTATAAACCTTTTTCTCTCTTTTGATAAAATTTCAATGTCACATATGAATTTATTCAACTTTCTCTTAATAGTTTTGAATACAAATCATGTGTGTTTGCCCATGTGAATTATATTCTTACATGCTTTATAAACTCAATCACCCATATCATGTTCAGTCGACACTATGATGATTATCAATTTATGAATTTAACCATGTGAGCATGTTGTCCTTCTAAGTCTAACATCTTCCCATACCCATAATCATGAATTTCATCAGTTTAGTGAAATATATTATGTTTTGGGTCTATGAATCATGAATTTCCTTACAGTATTATGATGATGTTATTGTATTTAATATATTATTCTGTGTTGGTGGATTATGAACACCCAATACCTGTATGTTTATGCTTGTTTTTTATTTCTAACAAGTTATTCAGATCATGATTTTATCATCATATTCATGTTGAGCAATTATCAGTTGTGAGTCTTGTTAACTTTAATCTGAATTAGTGTCATCTCAGTTGGGAGTAGGATTAGCATCGAGTAAAACCTAGGGATGAAGGTTCACCCACTAGTATAGGACTGACACCTTTAGTAACAGTCCCTAAGTTCCAAAACTACTTAGCTAGCGTAGGTTATGAGATGTCACCCGTCAGTAGATGTAGCGCCCCGAGTCTGTACCGCGGATGCGACATGGTGCTCATAAGACCGAAGGACCACAAGCTAACCCATGATTGGTACCTGCTGCAATAACTAAGTAATAATACTATGAAAATATAAAAATTTGGCAGAAACTTTACATAAGGTTCAAAACTAAAAATAAATACTGAAAACTGAATACGAAAATATCCGTCTGAAATACTCTAGTCTGAAAGCCTCTAACTGTCTTAAATTGGAGTTGATGGGACAAGCCCCCAACTAACTCCGACTACTGAACTACTGATAAACTGAAGTAATAACTTTGTCCTCAAACTATGAGGACTTACTAATAAGTCTGCTACTGATAGGCTTGGTTGCTAAGTACAGTAAGGAGCCCGTGCGTCTGAACCTATGATATAAGACATCATAACGCAAAGAAAAGTATACGTGAGTACTTTGAATGTACTGGTATTCTAAGTGAGGTAGGCTGATATGCATGGGTTCATATGCATGAACAATAACTGACTGAGTAACATGAACATAACTGAATACGAGTACATGCATGAATACGTAAATTGTAACTGAGGACATGATAACACTGGATACTGAGTTCTGAATACTGATTTACTACTATATGAGTTCTATTGTTACTGTATTATTGATAACTAGGTGACTGTATCTGATAGTCCTAATTCTGTAAAACTGATTTGAGTTATATACTGAGCTGGATGACTGTATCTGACAGTCATAAATTCGTAGCTCTAAACTTAACTCTATACTGAGACTAAAACTGAAAATGTGGGAGGTAACCATCTAACCGACATACCCCAAATAAGATAACTGAATTGGGGTTCAATCTGTAACCCCAATTAGAAGGGTGTCAGCACCGTGCCACGGGCAAAGACAATTGGTTGTGGGGTCAGTCTTAGTCTATCGGGCGATACCTGAGATTAGTCCTGACTAGTGGGTGATCCCTGAGTATGTCAGTCCTATCTAATGGGTGACATCTCATAACCTATGGTGGCTACGTAGTTCTGGAACTTAGGGATTGCTTCTAGGGATCTCAGTCCTATCTAACGGGTGAGCCGCCATCCCTAGGCTCACTCGATCCTGAATCTTACTCTCAACTAAGATACACTAAATTGATTATATGAGATGGACTGGACTAATACTGAGTTCTCTGAGTAATGAACTGATTACTGACTGAATTTTGTGAAATGACTGAGTTTACTGAATTCGAAACAGAATACTACTGAGTTCTGAATTGAATACTGAACTAAAACTGACTACTGAGTACTATTGAAACTATTCTGTAACTGCTATAGCTTTAGTAAACAGCTAGGTTCTTCGGGTATTAAATACTCCTAGGACTCGATAGAATGAAAAATAGAACACTACATGAATTTAGTAGCAAAATAGTACTTGCTCACTAAAATGCATTCATTTAGACATTTTGTCAAACACTTGATATACATGAGCATGTATACATGCGAACATAATATAATTTCATTACTTAACTCATACGAACAATTCACCAAAACACTTGTAAAGCATAATTTATGCACACGACTGTAATACAACATGCAAGCATCATAATCATAATCCTAACTTACAATTTCAAAGAGGTTTTTAACATGAAACCATACCACAACCCACACATGCCATTTATTTCTCATGAACTTGTAATTAATCATAGACTCTAAACTCAACTAACATCATAGTCATGAACACAATCAAATTCAATCATGAAATTCATCAAAATAATTTAATTGTAGTTCAAAAGGTTTCTTGAACTCCAAGGGTGGAAGAAAAACCTTAGATGAACACTTAACATACCTTAATGCTTGAATTATTGAAGATTTATAGAGTGTTCTCGAGAATTGATTTTGAAATTGATGTTCTAGGGTTTTGCTCTTGAGAGCAATTTGAGAGAAAAGAGTGTAATTTTCTTTGTGAGGCTGAATTTTGTATATTAGGGGCTGGGTAGAAGTGAGAAAAATGTCCCATTTACCCCTCTGGATGCTTTTTTTAATGAATGAAAAATTGGCCTAGTGACGCGCAGATCGATGTGCCACATCGTTGGCATCGACGTGATGTCCAACGCGCTGCGTTGAGTCTGAATTGGTTCACTAGAATTTGTACTGGGAGCTGGAGGAAAATATTCATCGATGCGATGGGCGACGCGGCGCATCGAGATCGCGTTGATCCATTAGTTTGAGCTTTTAAATGTGTTTCAAACGAAGTCCAAAAAACCCAAAACTTGTCCGGGAACACCCACTGACATTCCTGACCATGATTCAACCTAAAAATCATTACTTTAAGGTCATGAGGGTCGTGAAATAGAGTTGCCAACCTACGAAGGCTAAAATAAATTCTAAGTGTAAACACTTAGCTGAAATTTCTAAGTCTAGTACCTCTTTTCAAGCTTTAACGGACTGAGTTAAGCTTAGAATTTTACGGGGTCTTACAATATCTCCCCTTGAGAACATTCATCCTTAAATGAGACTGACTAAGCTAAGAAACACTGATAAGCTGAGCTTACACACTGAACATGCATATCTGATGCATGGAACAACTGACTGAAGCTACTAATAAGCTAATTTTTCAAACTGAACATGCATATCTAATGCATGAGTACATAACTGAACTGATTTGTGAATGCATAACTAAATATGCAACGATAATGGATACCAAGTTTGTAACTGTAACTGAACATGGATCTAAGCCAATCTAAGAAAGACTGTTAACTTAGGCTGAGAATACTGATAAACCTGAGATCATTTACTAAACATGTATGAACGGGAACATGAGAAGATAATTGAGCCTGAAACGTGATACATGAACTGGACTGAGCCCCTGAATACATGGATTACTACTGAGATTGGAACTTGAGGGTCCACCTATGAGTACCCACTACTCCAAACTAGATTTGTTATGTAAAGAGAAGATGAAAGGTTTAGGTCATGAAAGCTCGAGGGGGATTATAGTGCATCTCCTACTTGGGATATTATATCCCCTGAAGAATGCTGACTTGGCTGAGATACTGAGGAAAACCTGAGATGATGCACAGGTCACCTGTGAACTGAATCGTGATTGCATATGGGGTATCTGAAGCTGAGACATGACAACCAAACTGAGCTAAACTCGCAACCACATGGTTTCTCAACTTTGGAATAGTTACATTCATGAGACTTCGGATAGTGCGACTAGATGGAAGGATGGGAAACCCAACCATACGAACATTGTTCGTCTAACTGCTAAAATGAATTACTGGTTTTGCGAACTAACTTATGCTGAAAACTTATATTCGACTGGGGCCTTTCTTTGACACTCTTTCTATAGAGTTCTAGCGACTTTAGGGAGCAAGGAGTCTTGGCATGGCAGAATAAAATAGCTGAATAAGAAAATCACATCCTGGCTAAAATTCTTGAATATGAGTTGGGCCTATGAAACATCATCTAAGATAAAGTGACTAAGCCTTATGCACTGCAACTGCAAATTTTCAAGCTTAGACATATCCCTTGAATACTCTCTCAACTATACTCTCCACCTTAGTACAGCACATCACCTGAGACTACTGAAAATATTCACATAGGTGCTAAGCATGTGTGCATAAACATACTATTTATCTGATTATCTGAATGTCTGATAGCTGAATACTGGGCATGTAAGACTGAACTATACTTAGTCTGAATAACTGGACTGAAATTGTAGAGTATTATGCATATGAGGTAAGGGTTGACTATGTAACAGGAGATAACTGAGTTTGAAATTATGAAAACTGTATTATTCGAGAATGCAAGACCAAGAATATAACATCATTCTAAAATATTCTGTAAACTGAGGTACTGAAATATTGATAACTGAAAAAATAATAACTGTACACTATGGTCAAGCAAACTTGAGACTGAACTAAGTTTCTGATCTAATTACTGGACTGAGACTGTGACTGACACTGTAACTAAGATGGTAACTGAGACTGTACTAGAACTGAATACAGGGTGCTGATAACTACGTGATGGAGACTGACATAAGTCAAGGATCTGAATAGACATTCACACTCTGTATTTTCTCAACTTCTCATCTGACGAAAAATTCTGATTTCTCTCCTTTCATGCACTAAATACGACTTCCTACTAGCTATTTACTTGCACACTAACCTGACATTCAAGCCTATCTTCATAACTACAGCCTCATGTTAAATAAGTATGCAATAGCTCATTACTACATTATTTCATAAGGAGAGTTCACTAGAGGGTTAAAATATGAGGACATGAAGCATGAATGAATACTATTCTGAACTCGACACTCACTGAGGCCTGAGGAATAGAATGTTAACATCATGGATTTATCAAGAGATCTAAAATAAGGATATACATACCATAAATCTGATTTAGCTAATTATTAGGAGCATAGCATAAATCATGGTAATTAAACACACTGTAAGGCATGAGTGCAGAAGTCATGAACTGCATGACCTGAGTTCGGAGTTTCTATATTCATGGAACATGATTCGTAACATTGAGTAAACTGGAACTCTTTATACTAAGAACTATAAGAGTACATGATTTTTGTTAACGTGCATGAATATGGCCTATGATCATAGAGCTGACATGTAAGGCATGAGTAGACATCATGATAACTGAATTACAAAACTTTACACTAAGGTAAAGACGGTTTGGGCATCATTCCCTCCCACTGCTGGTCTACACACACTGACATTACTACTAGAATTTGAAGGCCTCACTTTCTAAGATATCATAACCGGGCAGTTCCTGTATACTCGTCGGGCTATGATAGACTGACCCACTTGGGTGGAGACTGAGAAAGATTCTGTTAAGGTTTCCAGTCTAACTTTGAAATCGACCACAATGTAAGGAGTTATAAAAGACAGAGAAGCTCCCAGATCTAATAAGACAAAATATGTAAACGAGAGATCTATAACATACCAGTGACCGCATCAGGAGAACCTTCCTGATCTTGTTTGGACTGAAGTGCATAAATCCTATTTGGGTGTTGCCCACTGGCGGTACTGGAAGTGGCACCCTGCCAATTCGGGCAACCGGACTGAACTGAAGGGCGGTTGGACTAACCCTGTTAGCACAAATCTTTTCCCCTCTGAGCCATAAATATACACTCCCGCATCCTGTGGCCTGGCTTGCCATATCCAAAACATATATCACTGCCAGCTCTACACGCACCTACATGATGTCTTCCATATTCTTCATAAAGCGGATAAGTATGACCACTGCTCACACCATCCTGGGTTTTGGAGACTGGTGACACATCATGACTATCGTTCATTAACCTTGGTACTGGTGTATTAGCTGAAGATGGAACTAGGGATGAAAACTTCTGACTAAATTGAGAATGGTTACCACTCTCTGACCTTGACTGAGCAAAACTAAAGCTACCCGTTCTGACTCTCTTATTTTCTCTCTTATTTTTCTTAAGCTTTTGTTCCTCAATCTGTTGAGCATGGACCATAAGCCTAGATATGTCCATCTCTTTAATCAACATCGTAGTCCTTTACTCCTTGACCACACTCTCTAACACCCCAGACACGAACTTGCTCATTCTGTACCTATTGTCTGCTACTACATGGGGAGCATACCTGGCTAACTAAGTAAACTTGAGGGAATACTCTTTCATAGTCATATTGCCTTGCCTGAGATTGATAAACTCTAACACCTTAGCTTCTCTCAGCTCTAAGGGAAAGAATTTACCTAGGAAAGTGGTAGAAAACTCCTCCCACTCTATGGGCTCTGCATCTGTACCCCTATCTACCTTCCACTACTTAAACCATGAACAAGCTACACCATATAGCTAATAGGCAGCTAACTCAGCACTCTCACTAGAAGTCACTCCCATAATATCTGTGACTTTCTGAACCTGGTCGAGGAATCCTGTGGATCCTCTTCTGACTTAGATCCTGTGAAGGAAAGAGGGTTCATTCAGGTGAAGTCTTGAATTCTGGCTATAGTAGTATTAGCCACTGGATTGGCCTGAACGGCAGTTGTCTGTTCATTCTAAGCTGCTACTAAATTGTCTAGAGTAGTGAATACAGCCTAGAATTCTGCATGAGAGACGTGCTCGTCCAGGGGATCTGCCCGAATGGGCTGAGGTGTTGACTGGTTTTCTGTTCTTCTTCTGTTGTTCTTTTTAGGAGGCATGTTCTATAAAGGGAAGAAAAAACTGGATTAGACTGAGATTTTAACTTGAGCTCATGCTCACTCGCACGACATAAATACTGAAAGAAAGGAAACTTTTCCTAAAACATCTCATAGCCTCTTGTCCATAAGTGTGGCGGTCTACACACCCATGCACAAGACTCTACTAGATGTGGCTTTTAGACTTCCTAGGAATCTATTAAACCATAGGCTTTGATTCCAAGTTTGTAATGCCCCGAGTCTGTACCCCGGACGCTACACGGTGCTCATAATCTCGAAGGACCACAAACTAACCCATGATTGGTACCTGCTGTAATAACTGAGTTATAATATTGTGAAAATGCAGAAATTTGGTAGAAACTTTCCATAAGGTTCAAAACTAAAAATAAATACTAAAAACTGAATACGGAAATATCCATCTGAAATACTCTAGTCTGAAAGCCTCTAACTGTCTGAAATTAAAGTTGATGGGACAATCCCCCAACTAACTTTGACTACTAAACTACTGATAAACTAAAGTAATAACTTTGTCCTCGAACTATAAGGACTCACTAATAAATTTGTTGCTGATAGGCTGGGCTGCTAAGTACGGTTAGGAGACCATGCGTCTGAACCTATGATATAAGACATCATAGCGCAAAGAAAAGTATGCATCAGTACTTTGAATGTACTGACATGCTAAGTGAGGTAGGCTGATATGAATGGGTTCATATGCATAAATAATAATTGACTGAGTAACATGAACATAATTGAATGCGAGTACATACATAAATACGTAAACTGTAACTGAGGTCATGATAACACTGGATACTGAGTTTTGAATACTAATTTACTATTATCTGAGTTTTACTGATACTGTATTACTGATAACTGGGTGACTGTATCAGACAGTCCTGATTCTGTAAAACTGATCTGAGTTATATACTGAGCTGGGTGACTGTATCTGAAAGTCATAAATCTGTAGAACCAAACTGAGTTCTATACTGAGACTGAAACTAAAACTGTAGAAGGTAATCATCTAACTGACTTGCCCCAAATAAGATAACTAAATTGGGTTCCAATCTATAACCCCAATTGGAAGGGTGTCTGTACCGTGCCACGGGTAAAGATAATTGGTTGTGGGGTCAGTCCTAGTCTAACGGGTGACCCTTGAGATCAGTCCTGACTAGCGGGTGATCCCTGAGTATGCCAGTACTATCTAACGAGTGACATCTCATAACCTATGCTAGCTACATAGTTCTGGAACTTAGGGATTGCTTCTAGGGATCTCAGTCCTATCTAACGGGTGAGCCCCCATCCCTAGGCTCGCTCGGTGCTGAATCTTACTCCTAACTGAAAGACACTTAATTGATTATATGAATTGGACTGGACTAATACTGAGTTCTCTGAGTACTGAACTGATTACTGACTGAATTCTGTGAACTGACTAAGTTTACTAAATTCGAAATTGAATACTACTAAGTTCTGAACTGAATACTGAACTGAGGCTGATTACTGAGTACTATTAAAACTATTTTGTAACTGCTAAAGCTTTAATAAACAGCTAGGTTCTTCGGATATTAAATACCCCTAGAACTCGAAAGCATGAAAAGTAGAACACTGCATGAATTTAGTAGCATAATAGTATTTGCTCACTAAAATACATTCATTTAGACATTTTGTCAAACACTTGATATATATGATCTTGTATACATGCTAACATGATATAATTTTATTATTTAACTCACATGAATAATTCACCAAAACACTTGAAGAGCATAATTTATGCACACGACTGCAATACAACATGCAAGCATCATAATCATAATCCTAACTTACAATTTCAAAGGGGTTTTTAACATGAAACCATACCACAACCCACACATACCATTTATTTCTCATAAACTTGTAATTAATCATGGATTCTAAACTCAACTAACATCATAGTCATGAACACAATTAAATTCAATCATGAAATTCATCAAAACTATTTAATTGTAGTTCAAAAGATTTCTTGAACTCCAAGGGTGGAAGGAAACCCTCGGATGAACACTTAACATACCTTAATGCTTGAATTCTTCAAGATTGATGGAGTGTTCTTAAGAATTGATTTTGAAATTAATATTCTAGGGTTTTGTTCTTGATAGTAATTTGAGAGAAAAGAGTGTAATTTGCTTTGTGAGGTCTGAATTTCAGGTTTTAGGGGTTGGGTCGAAGTGAGGAAAATGTCCCATTTACCCCATTGGACGTTGTTTTTAATGAATGAAAAACTGGCCTAGCGATGCGCAAACTGATGCATTACATTGTTGGCATCGATGCGATGGCCAATACGCTGTGTTGAGTCTGCATCGGTTCACTAGAATTTACACTGGAGCTGGAGGAAAATATTCATCAACGTGATAGGTGACGCGATGCATCGAGATCGCGTCGATCCACTAGTTTGAGCTTTCAAATGTGTTTCAAACAACGTCTGAAAAATTCAAAACTTGTCTGGGAACATCCACTGACATTCCTGATCATGATTCAACCTAAAAATCATTACTTTAAGGTCATGGGGGTTGTGAAACAGAGTCGTCAACCTACGAAGGCTAAAATAAATTCTTAGTGTAAACACTTAGCTGAAATTTCTATGTTTGGGACCTCTTTTCAAGCTTTAACGGACTGAGTTAAGCTTAAAATTTTATGGGGTCGTACAGTAGAGGACTGACACTCTCTTAGGGGTGACCCACCAGTAGAGGACTGACATCCTAGTCCTTCAGGACACCAGTTTAATGGATCCACATAGCCAGTGTCAGTATCCGTGGCTAGGTATTGACACGCTTCCAACTTGGGTTACAAGTTGGACCCGAATCAGCTCAGATTGAGGCATGTCGGTTAAATAATAGCTCCCACAGTTTCAGTTCAGTACTCAAGTTATATTAGTTTAAGTTTACATAACCAAGCATTCAGTTTACCATCTATTCAGTCAGTCATTTTTACAGATAATTTTAGTATATGTTTTACTTGGTCTTGCATTCGTTTTACATATTTATGGATTCATGCTCAGTATCTACATGTACTTTAGTTAGTTTTAATCTCACGTACCAATACATTCCAAGTACTAACCCCATACTCTCTTTTGCGCTATATTAATTTCGCAATATAGGTTTGAATACTTAGTTCTCCGATCGCCCTTAGTTAGTTCAATGCCACTCAGCTGCAGTTGTGGTGAGTCCTCATCCATCGAGGATAAATTATTTACATTTATTTTCAGTACCTCTTTTATTTTAGTTAGTCAGAGTTAGTTAGGGGTTTGTCCCATCAATTCCTCATGTTTTAGAGGTTTTTAGATAGTCAGACTTGTTTTTAGTAGCAGTTCAGACATATTAGGTATTATTTCACTATTACTTCTTAACAGAACTTCTCATTAGTTTAGCTTCCGCATATGATTTTTTATTATAACTTTATTCAATGCTCACATTAGATGCAGATCATGGGTTAGCTTGGGGTCACTTGTGTCCTTAAGCATTGTGTTACGACTAGGGGTAGTCTCGGATCGTGACAAAGTTTTGGGGGAGACGAACACTGGTAACCACGTTTGCCGGCATTGGAGATCTATATAACTGTGTGCTTGGTGCACAGTTGATGTATATATTTTGAGATGGCTATAGCCTTTGGTGGCTTTAGTTTTCCATCGATTCGTGCGACTAATACACACCAGGGCCCTTTCAGCATGGAGAGATGAACCCATATATCCATGGATACCTTTAGGATGGATTAAGCTATGCAGTTCAGGTTAAATCCTTAAACTTTCATATTCATGACCCTTGTTCCTATCCCGACATTCTATATACATGTATATGAATGTGGTGCTTATGTTTTATTGCTGGATTTTGGAAATTGCATTATTTTATCCTAACTCACTAAGTTACATGCCAGTGTTTATCCTATTAACCATCTCTGGACACTACATCATTTTATGATGTAGGATCTAAAGGATTTCCTGTTGCTCTTGTGCAGTGTTAGGTGGTTAGGCATGTCTATTGAGTTGCTGTGAAGCGGTGAGCCTCCATCCTTCGAAAGACACTTGTTATTTCATTATTCTTTATTTATTGTCATAGTAATTTTGAATTCTTTTTTGTCGGGCATATTTCGACTTAGATGTTATTCTAATTTGAGAGGCTTTCATGGACAAGTGTGGGTTAGATTGTTGGTTTTGACTCTTAGAGCTTTCGTGGACAAGTGTGGGTTGGATTGTTGGTTTTGACTCTTAGAACTTTCAGTTGACCTATTTATCTTTTATTACTATCTTTTTTGGGTTCTTCTTTTTTGTTATTATTGTACTCTTGAGGTTAGGCTAAGGAGGTGGTCTTCGATCCATGGTGGTCTTGAGATATCCGTCATGATCGGGCCCTAGTTCGGATCGTGACACATATAGTGCCTTTGTTTTTCAAGTTTTTTAGTATAATTTAAAAAAAAAAAAATTGGACTCTTGGGAGTGACAATAAAATGGGACAAGCAAATGTCACAAACAGTAACATTTAAGCAAATCAATGCTTGTCTGGCAACTTTAAAAATAGAGTTTCTCAAATTCTCATAAAATAACTAAACTCACCTTTTGTATTACAAGCTTACCTTCTACCGTCCGTGAGCATCGTGCTGATAACATGTTAAAATTAATTTGAAAGAGTAGAAATATGAAAGAAAAAGTAGATAAGAAAATAAGAAGACAAGACAAGAGATGAGAGTTTTTCATTCTTTCAAGTATAAGTGTACAAGTCTTTCAAGTGTATCTAATACAAACTCTCATGCCTCTAGTTAATATTAAACATAGGCATATAAAAGGTTGTCATAAATTAACCATGAAGGTTATGGGGGAGGTTAAAGGGTGTAAGAGTTGCACCCCATAATGGTGTGTGGAGTAATGGATGAGTAACTATACATCATAAATAAGATTAGTGGGAGTAAATTCTTGGCGTAGTGGACATCCATAATAACTATAATATTTTATAACAAAAATAAAGTTTTTATTTTTTATTTTTAGCACAATAAATTAATGTGCCATATAAATTTTATGAATGAAATAAACCTAAATGATTGTTAAGGTCCATGAAGTCATATAATAAAATTAGAACAGACTTATGATTTCCATCGCTTTTGTTCTGACTTTTTCCATCACATTATAATTGATTTGACATAGAATGGTGGAGAAATATAGTGTATTATATGATACTTTTTAATTAAATTTTTTTGAAAATACATTATTTCTTTTTGGCATACAACTTAACTTGTGGGATATTGGGTATGTTCAGTATGGAGGAAAATATTTTTCTAATTTTACATGTTCGATTGATTAAAAATTTGAAAAATTATCTTCTTTGGGAAAGAAAGTTGCTTGAAAATAAAAACAACGACTTTCTTAATTAAATTAGAGAAACAAGTGGCATTGCATCTCCCACCCTCTAACCCTCCTACACTCCTCCATCGAAACACCCCTAAAGAATCACCTATGAGAGTGGCTATAAGCATAGGCATGTGCAAAGGCTCACTAAACAAATCCAAATGAGTAGTAAAGCAGGTAGACACATATGAATATGTATAACCCAATGAATTAATCATCCTATCCTCACAACTTTATGAAAATTTATATATAAAGATTTTTAGGATAATATCTTTTACTTGCATATCAAGCACAAGAAAATAAGTAAAAAAACTACTTGTTTTCCTAAAAAATATTTTCTTGAAAAATACTTTTTATGAAAAACATTTTCCTCTATAATGAACAGACCTATTATGATACAAAATAAATACACTTATATCGCAAAAAAAGTATTTGTAATTTCTATGTCAGAGACATAACTTGATATATCTTTTACGGTATCACTAGTGAGATATTATTATACAAAAATATAAATTTATTCCCCACAAAAAGTTATTTATTATTTCTATATAGCATATCTTTTTTATCAAATTTTTTACCATAAAAACACCTATTAAACATACCTGACACCTATTGTAGCACCTGAAAATTTTTAAAATGTTAGAAGGTGAACATTAAGAAGTTCAATCTCATGCTAACTACATATATTTACATGAATAATATTACCTGAATATGATAATAATTATACAAGGTGTATTGAGAGTGACTTATAATTTAGACGATCCTTATTGCAAAACTTCGTTTGAGCAATTCTAGTCTAATAGAGCAATGCAGTGTGTGAGAAAAAGGGCAAGGATTTGGACATTGGAGTCCATTCATGAATCTCCTTGATTTAGAGACCTAGTTGATGATCGTGGTGGTACTTTTTTTTTTATTTCTCTTTAAAAATCTTGATGAAAAACATAATTAATAAGAAAACCCCGACTAAGAAAAATAGTGCAACTTGTACTTTCTTTTCTTTTAATTCTAATGTTGAATTATGATTTTAATGATGACTTATTTTAAGTTTGCATGATCACATGGATACCAAAAAGGAAAATGATGTTGGGTGAATCAGTCGAAAAAGACGACAACTAATATGGAACTATTAATTGAAATCAAGTACCAAGGAGCAAGAATAAAAAAAGCTTTCACTTTCAAAAGGAAAGAGTGTACCAATGAAGATTCAACAATTAATGATATAAGTACCAAGAAGCCTAAATTGATACAAAATCACTTTAGGATTACAAATCAAGGAACCATATTACTTGAAGATGGAAAGAAATTGTGGAAGAATAAATCTATTATAAAAGTCAAGAAGAAACTTTTTCTTTTTCTTAAAAAGAAGATATTCAAGGACTAAATCTTTTGGGTTGTCATCTCTTTTAAAGATCTTCCAACATCTCTGTAACACAACATCTATATAACAAGGCCAATGAAAATCAAGTCAAATATACAAATCGTGTGTACCATCTTAAGTCTTTGCTTTACTTTTAAACAAGCACGGTAAACTTAGTATTTCACTATGTATCAAAAAATAGAGGAGGAAAAAAAATTATTGGTGAGGAATTGTATCAAATAGTGAAAAGAAAAGAAAGAAAAAAAATGAGTGTAGTTGTAGAAATTATACTCTCCAATTGTAACAAACTCAAAACTTACAAAGACTTAGAAGAATGCCCTTGCAATCCAAAGGGACTGGATGCAAAATCCACATGAATCTCAATCATTATAAACTATTTGGTGTCACTTTACTTACAACCCTTTACTTTCCTGCATTTTTTGTATTTATATGTGTACCAGTCAACTAAATTTTCCTGTAGTCAACTAAGAAAAAATAGGAATTCACCCCACCCCACCCCCCACCCCTCTTGCACTTTCATCTAATACTAGATATACTGCTATAAGGTAATATTGTCTTATGAAGTAGAAACAATACCAAAATGAATATCTACTTAGGACAATGTTGATATAGTGAAGCATTCTTAGTGCTAGGTACATTGTCCCTATAACTATTGACTAGTCAAAACAAAGGAACTTAGAGGGTATAACATACATATTTTTTTATAATACTATCACTTTATGTGGTCTTTATTTTAATTGTTTGAAAGTTTAGAGTCGGTTCTGTCTTAGAGTTAATTTTGTCTTTCCTTGTTATTCTAGTGACTTGATGAGGTCCATCTATCGTCCTCAACTTGTATCTTGGCTATGTACATATGATTCACTTTGTTCCAAGTTTTTGTTAGGAATTCTCTCAAGTTTTCCTTTATCTTCCACAAAGTATTGAAGATGTTTGAATTTACGTTGTCGCTAAATGCAATTGTGACCCAATCTTCTAGTGTAGTAGGTAACTTCGTTGTTTTCTAGTAGAATCTTTCTAGAAAGATTCAGAATAATTCTTCTTTGTGATTTTTTGTTTTGAATATATATTTTTTAAGGCTTTTAATTTTTAGGTCTTTGACATAAGCTATTAGAAAGCATCCGCAAGCATAGCAAAACATCAATAGAATTCTCATTCAAAAGAGTATATACCAAGTTGAACTTCCTTTGGGAGCATTTGACTAAACTTGTCAAGCATAACAAATTTGATCTGATTTGGTAGAAGATCTTTCTCGTTAATATTGGTGGTCTAAGCTGCTATGTGGTCTTGTGGGTCAGTGGTTTTATCATATTTTGGAAGATCAAATTTTTTGAATCTCTTTGGGATAAAAGTTGGGGCTGCACTTGCCTTAAGTGATTATTAAGAGTACTTTATAGTGTCCTTTTTCCTAAAGATTGTTGCCTCTGTATGACCTATTCATGATTAGATCCCCTGAACAAGTCCAAAAATCTTTGGTCTGTAGGGTTCTATCGATGCATGTGTTATTCCAAGCACGTTCATGTCAGGCCCCAAGTTAACAAGGGATCACCTCACGGCAAAAATGATTGAGGCATTCACTTGAATCTCGATTGTAGTGTAGTAGTATTGATATGAACATCACTAGTGAAAATGGCTATGATGCTTTTTATTTGTGTCATTAACATGTTTTGTTTGGTTATCATACATTCCATAACTTTCTTGCACTCGAAACTTTAATTTGTCTCAGGTATATCCTAGTTGCTTTAGGTGATGGCATCCACCTCTTCGCCAAATGAACTAGTCTCTTTGGTATCATCATCATTGCTACTTATGTTATTAGAAGTGCAATTAACTTTATAGATAGTAACAAAAATCTAGGGATAATAAGCTACATGAGTAAGTATAAGAATGTAAGTTTGAATAAAGTAAATAAATACAAATAAGAACCAAACGAAGTATCTTGAGTTCGAAGAACTCTACAATGGTGTTTCTTAGTTACAAGAGAGAAAAACTAATCCTCTGATCCTTTCTGAAATATCATCCAAGAAAGAAACCTATCTTGTGATCCTTTGTGAAATGGCTTATTAAGCCATAAAGTTAGGTCCATTATATAGTATAAATACTATATATGAAACACTCTAGGAATAGGACCCTTGCAAAATTTTGTCGAATTTGGGCCTATTTGGCTTGGTATGACTCAATGGAGTTACGTTTACCCTTGGGTACGACTCATGAGTTATCTTGAGGGTCTAATCGTACCCTAGGAAGTAAGGTTGGCTTAGTTACTACCTAAGGTATGACTCATATAGGTAAGAGTCGTATAGGAGCATACGAGTGGCATAGGGCAAGTCGTATGATGCATATGTGTTATCTTGGGGAATCTGTCCACTATACAGTTGAGGGGTGTTACTCGTACCCTTAGGTATGATTTAGGGAGGGTGAGTTATATAGAAACCAGTAGGTAAGGTCTTGGAAAGTTTGGGTACGAGTTGGGGTACCACTTGTACCCTTGGATATGAGTGGTAAGGGAGAATCGTAAACCTGGGCGTGGCTTGATTTAAATATTAAGTCAAGGGTAGTTTGGATATTTTCTACTCCTAAACCCTTGTGTTATCACGTTATATAACCCTATATGGCCTTCCATAACACTTATTAAAGGATTAAAACACATCAAATACTCTCTCAAACACTATCTTGAAGATTAGAGGCTAGGGTTTCTTCATGTGTTCTTCAAAGGGCTCAAAGGTCAAGATTTCTTCAGTGAATCATCTTGTATAAGGCATGTAATCCTTCCCTCATTGTTATTTCAAATTAAAGGCATGTGTATTGTGTTTTAAACGTTGGTTTATGAATCATGAATGGTGTATTTCAAAATATTCTTGAGGGTCTTTATGCATATAGTTTTGTATTAGTTTAAACTATGTTTTCATATGTTTTTGGTAATGGTTTGCATGTATGGTTAGTTGTTGGTTATGGTTTAACAAAAGGGGTCTGGAGTAACCCTAATTATGGTGGTTTATGCATTGGTTTTGGTCTTGGAAAAGGTATGCCCTCAATATGTTTGATAAAATACCTCAAAGAATGTTTTACTCTATTATTGAACTTTCATTGAAAATCTTGCATGGTTTGGTTTGTTAATGGAAATTTAAATGGTTTTGGATGGTTGAAATGGTTTAAATGATATGAATTCTTTAAATGCTTGGCGTGGTCTAAAAGTGGTTTAGAATGGTTTAAAAGGTAAAGGTTTTGGTGGTCATGGTTGGTCTATTTTGAAAACCTTGCGAGATACATGGAAATCTCTCAAGTGAATGCATTAATTGAATTATTTTAAATAGTTTGGAAAGGTACAAGGCTAAATGGTTATGCTTGTGGGGAACATAGAAGTCTCCCAAGAGGTTTAATATGGTATATGGAAGGGCACTTGAAAGTTCCCTTAACCTAAATGGTTTGTCTATGGATATTACTTGCAAGTAATGGGGTGGTATGACAATACCACTACTATTGGCCTTGGTTAATAAAATGTTAAATGTATTGGTTGGTTATTTGGAAAAGGTTTTAATTGGGCAATAATAGCGGGATGTGTAGCAAAGCCATGGAAGGTGGCAGTCCCGGGGGGACCAAAATTGGAAACTTGTATTTGTCGATATGAGGATTGATCTTAGTGGACCGTGTGCATGAGGTCATACTATTGGGGGATGTACTAGTCTTCCCATGGGATACTTCCCTGGTCGTGCGGCTACAGGCTCTAGGACCCTTTCAGCAGGGAGAGGTGAACCCATATAGCCCGTGGGTAGTTTAGGACAGCTAAGCTACACAACCCAGGTAAAGGTTTTAAAGGCATGCTAAACTCGGTTCCCTTTCCTGGTATGGTTTTATATATATATATGTATGGTTGTGTGCATTGGATGGTTTTACTTGGCTTTGTAAATAATCTTATTTTATCCCTATCCTGAGTGCATGCTAGTGTTCATCCACTAACCTGTCTATTAGTGACTGTATATCCATGTTATGGAGAAATTGACTATTCTACTCCTCTTGCTTAGTGATCAAATTCGGGCATAGTCGATATAGGATTGAAGTGGTGAGCTTCCATATTTTGAAAGGCATCTATTTCATGTCATGATTTACTTTACATAATTCTTTTCTTTTATAGACTTTGATTTTTGGCTATGGTCGGAGCAATGTCCCGACCGAGTACTCTTTGGTTAGTCTGGAGGCTTTGTATGGACAACTGTGGACTTGGGTATGGTATGAATCATTTATGTTGTTTATACATACATTAGCTTATCATTATGGTATTTAGTTTTATGGCTTCCGCATTAGTTTGGTTAGTTATTGGGTGGTTGGACTTGATTGGGTTGGTCTCGGTTATAGACTTATCCCAGAGTCACCATACGGTTGGATACACTATTTTGTTATATGTTTGGACTTCAACCGACTCAAGGTATGCATTTGGTAGTTGGTTTGGGTAACAGGAGTGATTCCTGGTCCTGGTTGGGCTTGGCATTGCCCATTACGACAAGGCCCTGGTTCGGAGCATGTCAAGTTGGTATTAGAGCTTTAGGTTTTGGTGCCTTGGGGTGTCCACAAATCCATGTCAAGTAGAGTCTTGCTTATTGGTGTGTTGTGCATCACACTTATAATCAGGAGGCTATAAGACATCTAGGAATGTTTCACTTTCTTCATTATTCTACTTTTGGGCTATGGAATCCAAGGTCTTGAACTATTCTCTGAATATTCTTTCGTCCACTCTTCGAATCATGTCTCCTTAATGATCTAAAGGTTCTTAGAAACTCACTTATCCCACTCGAGGACAACTTGGATGGATCTAGTTCAACTTATGAGGAACAGACCTAGTCAAGGGTCGCAGCTTCTGGTTTTTCCTATGGAATCTCATTGGTCTCCCCTAAACCTATCTCTGATGGTGGCATTCATTCTTGGTTACCTTAAGGAGAGGTTACCAATATCGAGATTTGATATTTTATTAATCTGTTAACCCAAATAGTGACAACTCTGTCATGTCAGTTTTATCCTATTGGTACAAGGAGGAATGAGGTGAGGTTAGAAATAGGCAAGGTAAGGAGTCACGATTTTTTGGATAAATGGGAGTGTTCCATAAGGGTTGCTGTTGGGCAAATTGGGTATTGGGTGTTACTTCTGTTTTCGACACTGGTATGTTAAAAAAACTTCTTTCATTGTGGTGTGTGTGGTTTATTTGGTTCGGGGTCCTCTCTCTTGTGTGACACCATTGATGGTTGTGTATTTTGGTTTTGGTCTCAAAGATTACTTCAAAACTCTTTTGCTTTTTATTTCTACCCCGATAGGTGACTCTGTGATTTCCAAAAGAGACTGTAGAGATGTGTGGTATTTGTTGGTAATAAAGGGTTCTTGGTGGAATTGTTTGACTCGAATATGGTGGATTTCGACGTCATTCAAGGAATGGATTGGTTGCACTTGTGTTATTCATTATTAGATTGTCGGACCCATTATATTCCCTGGTGAGTCAATTATGGAATAAGATAATGGTTTTATTTCATTCTCTATCTACTAAGGGAAAGGTTATGTTCTATCTTAGAGCTCGGAGGTTGGTCTCCCAAGGTGTGTCTTTATTATTAGTTGGTTCGGGTTATAAATTCTAACCTAGAAGTTTTTTCATTGCATTCAGTTTTGGTGGTAAATGAACTTCTTGAAGTCGTCTTGACAAACCTTATGGTGTATTTCAAATGGGGAGGTTGGTTTGGGATTGGTCTTGTTTCGTACACTTGTCTAATTTCTATTCTTTCTTTATAAAATGGTTTTGGTTGGGTTAAAGGATCTTAAGAAGAAATTAAGGGATCTCTTAGATAAAGGATTCGTCAATCTTGATGATTCTTTGTGAAATATTTTATTCTGGCATGCATAGGAGAAATGGTTCCCTGGAAATGCATAGGTTGTCACTGGGTGACTAAGGAATTTAGGGTGTCCTTCTAGTGGGGGAGGACCTCATAGGTGTATTCCATTTTATATGGGGTACTTTGATAATAGTACATGGTGGTTGGTAGATACTAGGCTTGAACCTAGATGTTTGATTTGGATAAACAAAGCATGTTAGCTCGAGGATATCAATGAAGGAATTGTGAAGGTAAAATGGTGAGTAGAGGTTTAAGTCATAAGATGGGATAGAACATGGAGCTTGCATGTGTATTTGTCCCTATACTTGTACCTTATTATTGGCATGAAATTGATTTCTAAATTCATGATTTTGAATATGGATTTTGGTATAATTGAGGATTTTTACATGATTACTCATTTAATTAATTTTCCATGGGGTATGATGCATTATTCATACTTTATTAATGTTTATGAACAATGTGGGGTGCATGAGAATGGCCAATGAATTTCGGGGTACTATAGATCCCCCAATTACTTAGTTTTGGTCTTGAAAATTGTATGTCCTCAAATTATTAGTGAAAATTACCATTGAATATAATTTTGTCATATGGTTGACTACTCTCAAATCTTCACGTTGCATAAAGGGTTAAAGGGAAATGAATTGGTTTTGGTTAAAATTCAAATATTTGGGAAAGGCCTTGGTGGCCACAGTTTGATTTTAAATGTTTTTGTTTTAATTGGCAACCTTGAAGTCAAATTGGTCTAATTGTTTTGCATGTCTATGCTGGGCTCTAGGTAGCATTGGGGTGGATAATAAGATTTTAGGTATGGGAGAATCAAACGTCCCTGGTGTTCGTCTTCGGTGATATCCATTGGATGAGAGTATTGTGCTTATAGGTAATGGAGTGAAGGTTGATGATTAGCCTTAAAATTTTCTTTAGCGATGAACTTCAAGGGAAGGTTCGATTACATATTCTAGTGATCCTCTTTTATCTCGGTTAAGAGAAACACCCTACTAGTGTTGCATGTATTCTTATAGCGCTTATGCTTAAGGTTCTCATCTTGCATTTTCCTTATTCCTTGGATATGAGTCTTGACTCTACATTGCATTATTTATGGTATAGGTGGTTGCATTTTTTTTGGTATCTATTTCTAAGGACTCCTTTTGTGGTATGGTTTTGTTGGGATGATTCTTCATTATGATCTAGGTGGTTATTATAAAGTACTTCGTGCCTTTGGTGTCATGTTTTGTTTCGAGGTCTTTCCTTGGGAGGCATGGATAATTCTTGTACTTTGGTTCCTTAATGACTCTCCTTATGTTAGGATGGTAGTGGCTTGGAGAGAATGGTGACATTTGTAAAGGAAAATGTAGAAGTCCATAAGTAGGGGAGAGTCTAAGGTGGCTACTAGAGCTAAGGTTTAAAGGTGAGGTAAGGTAAGGTTGTTGCCATGATAAATGGTTAGGAAAGAAATAAGTGGTGAAAATCTATTGTGAAATGATAAATGATGTTGGATCTTTTGATGGATATATCATACTGCAAGTATGTAAGCGGTAGGCTTGAATTGTTGTGGTTGGTAGGTGTGCCCACGGTTGTGTTGGGTTTGGTGAGGCATAGTTTTTATGAATGTTTCATGGTTTCATTGTTGCATGATTTTGGTGTTCAATCATAGGTTAGGGATTTTGGTTATAAATGGTTGGATATGGGTTTGCTTATGTCCTTTACTCATTCCATATTATAAAGGTAATAAAAACGGAATAGTGTTTTGGGATAAATGTGAGGAGTAGAGCCCGGTGGCTTAAGTTAACTCCTCTTAGTTTCGGATAAACTTGAACATAGAAGTGGTGGTGAATAGTTAGACTCAATCTCTCGTAGTGACGTATCACGGTAAACTCTAAATCGATTCGGACTTTCTCTCAAGCATGAGTCCATTCATCCGGTAATCTATGTTTTTTTTGGGGGGCGAGGGTTGTGGATGGTGCTTAGTTAGGTTCCTTTGGGTGGTTTTAGTATCTCGAATTCCTTGTTCTTTAAGGGGGTCCCGACGAGGATCATGGATTAGTAAAGTTTGCCGGTTGCGAATGAAAGGTATGGCTTCAGTAAAGGTTCCATGTGGGGGGAGGGGGCGCTAAAAGGCTAAGAAAGCTATTTGGGATGTGGAAGAGGACATATAGTCCACGAATCCGTGCTAGTTCTTTGTTTTAAAAATTCGTGCATAGGGTATGTGTTCTTTAACACATCTTTGGTTTTCTAACTTGGTTAAAGGTGAGGAATGATTCCTCTTTCATCTTTGTTTTCTAACTTAGTTAGAGGTCGGAATAAAGGTGTTGGGGTGTAAATCATGCTTGGGATACGTGATGATCTTCTCATCTTAGTTTGTGTTCTTGTCCTCTACTTTGGTTAGGGTAAAGTTTGATGTATGTTTATATGTTACCTCGTGCTTATCCTCATCCTTACCCGTTAGTCAAGGACGAATGATCCTAGTGGGGAAGACTGAAACACCCTAGGAATAGGATCCTTGCAAAATTTCATCGAATTTAGGCCTCTTTGGCTTGGTACGACTCAATGGAGTCACTCATACCCTTGGGTATGAATCATGAGATGTCTTGAGGTTCCAATCATACCCTAGGTAGTAAGGTTGGCTTAGCTACTACCCAAGGTATAACTCATATGGGTAAGAGTCTTATAGGAGCATACGAGTGGCATAAGGCAAGTCGTATGGTGAATGTGTGTTGTCTTAGGGAATCTATCCACTATACGGTTGGTGGGTATGGTTGGAAGGTGTTACTCATACCCTTAGGTATGAATTAGGAAGGGTGATTCGTATAGAAACCAGTAGGTAAGGTCATGGCAGGGTTAGGTAGGGTACCACTCGTACCTTTGGATACGAGTGGTAAGAGAGAGTTGTACCCCTGGGCGTGGCTTGTTTTAATTATTAAGTCAAGGGTAGTTTGGATATTTTCTACTCCTAAACCCTTATATTATCACATCAAATACTCTCTCAAACACTCTCTTGAAGATTAGAGGCTAGCATTTCTTCATGTGTTCTTCAAAGGGCTCAAAGGTCAAGATTTCTTCCGTGAATCATCTTGTATACGACATGTACTCCTTCCTTCATTGTTATTTCAAATTAAAGTCATGTGTATTGTGTTTTAAACGTTGGTTTATGAATCATGAATGGTGGATTTCGAAATATTGTTGAGGGTCTTTACGCATATGGTTTGGTATTGGTTTAAACTATGTTTTCACATGTTTTTGGTAATGGTTTGCATGTATGGTTGATTGTTGGTTATGGTTGAACAAAAGGGGTCTTGAGTAACCCTAATTATGGTGGTTTATGCATTGATTTTGGTCTTGGCAAAGGTACAACCTCAACATGTTTGATAAAATGCCTCAAAGAATATTTTTACTCTATTATTGAACTTCCATTGGAACTCTTGCATAGTTTGGTTTGTTAATGGAACTTTAAATGGTTTTGGATGGTTTAAATGGTTTAAACGATATAAATGCTTTAAATGCTTGGCATGGTCTAAAAATGGTTTGAAATGGTTTAAAAGGTAAAGGTTTTGGTGGTCATGGTTGGTCTATTTTGAAAACCTTGCGGGATACATGGAAATCCCTCAAATGAATGCATTAATTGAATTGGTTTAAATGGTTTAAATGGTTTAAAAAGGTAAAAGGCTAAATGTTTATGCTTGTGGGAAACACGGAAGTCTCCCAAGAGGTTTAATATGGTATATGAAAGAGCACTTGAAAGTCCCCTTAACCTAAATGATTTGGCTATGGATATTACTTGGAAGTAATGGGGTGGTATGACGATATCATTAATATTAGCCTTGGTTAATAAAATGTTAAATGGATTGACTGGTTATTTGAAAAAAGGTTTTAATTGGGCAATAATGGCGGGATATGTAGCAAAGTCGTGGAAGGTGGAGGTTCCAGAGGGACCAAAACTGGAAACTTGTATTTGTCGATATAAGGATTGGTCTTAGTGGACTGTGTGCATGATGTCACACTATTGGGGGATGTACTAGTCATCCCATGGGATACTTCCCTGGTCGTGCGGCTACACGCACTGGAGCCCTTTCAGCAGGAAAAACTGAACCCATATAGCCCTAGGTGGTTTAGGACGGCCAAGCTACACAGTCCAGGTAAAGATTTTAAAGATTTATAGTTGGACCATGATCTGTCATGAGTGCCTAGAACTAGAAAGTGAGTTCGTGGCCGGGGAAAGTATTTTGCGGGACTAACACCTTTATTTAAGATCCAGCTCTGATCTAAATAGTGCTTCCATGTGTCACATTCTACCTAGTCAACTCGCTAAGCCCGAATTTTATCCCACACCCTCATTTTCTTTCTTTTATTTTGAATGAACTTTTAAATAACTAGAAAAAAAGGAAAAAGAAAAGTGGAGGAAGAGGCAGAAAAGAAGAATATTGTGAATAAGAAGGGTTAAGATTCTTTTGTCTATTTTAATTATTTAACTGAAAACCCAAATTTTTATATATTAATGTAAATTTTCATTTAATCAGCTTTTTAAATTTGAGACATAAAAATATTGTACAAAAGAAATTTTTAAAAAAGAAGAAAAAATTGGTCAAAGAATTTAAATGATAATAATGCCGTTAGTTGGACAAAAGCGTAAACTTAAACAACACAAGAGGTGTACACACACACATCCCCATAAACTCGAAGAACAGTGTGGGGGTAGCACATCACAAATTCAAAAAAAATACTACCTTTATTATATTATTTGAAAACAAATCCCCCCCTATTTCTCCAACGATCAAATGCGAATATACTGAACCCTAACCCCCACACTACTACTCTCCCTCTCTTTGCTCCCCCCCAAAAATGCAGGATTTCATCGGCTCCGTTCGCCGATCTCTCGTTTTCAAGCCCTCCGGTGACTTCGAAACTACAGGATTTGGAGGTTTCGTTGAAAAAATCGGTTCCAGTATTCGGAAATCAAGTATTGGAATCTTCTCTAAGTCTCAAGTTCCTGCTCTTCCGGCTATTGCTAAAGGTGAGGGGACACCGGTGAAGGCGAGGAAAGATGAGGCTTCGCCTATTCGGTGGAGGAAAGGTGAAATGATTGGTTGTGGTGCTTTTGGTAGGGTTTATATGGGAATGAATGTTGATTCTGGAGAGCTACTTGCTATAAAGGAGGTCAAGTTTTGATCTTTCAGTTGTTTGGTAATGTTTATGGTATTTTTTGGTTTTGTATTTTGAATAGTTTTTGTTTGATGTACTTTCAATTTCAGGTTTCCATTGCGATGAATGGTGCTTCCAGAGAGCGAGCTCAAGTAAGGGAATTTCGATTTAGCTGATTGCTTCATTTTCTTTTCGTTAGTTTATTTATGATCAATTTGCTTATAAGATGAATTATTTTACCAGTGCTAGTGTGAAATGGGTCTGAATAGAGTGATGGATTTACAGGATTTATATAAATGAATCCATCTGATTTGGGATGTAGTAGTAGTAGTTGTTTATTATGATCAATTTGCTTCCTAAAGAATTAAGATTGTCTATCATGGTATGTACAGACTGGTTACGTTTTACTAGTTTTAACCTCCTTCGTTTAGTCTATGCGAAGGTTCCTACATTTTTTTGTTCTGGGAAGATCTGAGAAGGGAGCAGAATCTGAGAAATTAGCTGATCTGTATTTGTAATTCACAGGCTCATGTTAGGGAGCTTGAGGAAGAAGTGAATCTATTGAAGAATCTCTCCCATCCCAACATAGTGGTGAGTGCAGTTCTGTTGTATATTGAATTGTATAAGGTTGTGAATAAAATTCTTGATTGTTCATTTGTTTATCAGAGATACCTGGGAACTGCAAGAGAGGCGGGATCACTGAATATATTGTTGGAATTTGTTCCTGGTGGCTCAATATCATCACTTTTGGGAAAATTTGGTTCCTTCCCTGAATCTGTAAGTGCTGGCTGCTTATGTCTGTTATTTGAATAACGAAAGGTTACATACTGGTCTGTCTTTTCTTGGCTGTAACTAGTTCAAATCGGAATGAATAACCTTTCTTTTTTTCTTTTAAAAAAAACAAAACTTCTTTGTATTATACAAAAGGAGTAACTACGACCTGAAATTTGCTTATCAGCAAAGATTATAGTAGGTCATCTCATTATTTCTTTTGATGACATACTAGGTCATAAGAATGTACACCAAACAATTGTTATTAGGTCTGGAGTACTTGCATGAGAATGGAATTATGCACAGAGATATTAAGGTAATTCTTTTTGTCAACTTTTCTTATGAGATTAGCTTGTTTTCATGCTCACTCTCCCCACAGCTCTTTGAATTTGATGAGATATCTTTTTCTTTTAGGGAGCAAACATACTTGTCGATAATAAAGGCTGCATTAAACTTGCTGATTTTGGTGCATCCAAGAAAGTTGTTGAATTGGTATGAACTTTTTGGCATCTTCGTCTTCTTATTATTTTGGTCTTGCTGTTTGGTATTTTATAGCTGACTCTTGGCACTGCTTCAGGCTACTATGACTGGTGCCAAGTCAATGAAGGGTACTCCATACTGGATGGCTCCTGAAGTTATTCTGCAGACTGGTCATAGCTTGTGAGTAGAACTATTTCATAAAAAGTATCCAAGTTATTGAGGGACCAGATGTAACAACAACATACCGAGTGTATTCCCACAAAGTGGGGTCTGGGGAGGGTAAAGTGTACACAACCCATAGCACTACCTCAGATGAAGTAGGGAGGCTGGTTCCGATAGACCCCCGGGGCTCAGGATAGATAACAGGATAACCAACAAAAAACATAAAAGCAGACCATAAAAACGGATATCACACCGCTAGATAATAAAGGAAACAAAGACACCCACAAGTTAATACTATAAACTAGCTATTCAAAGTCATAGGCATCACCAAAATACCACCAAAACACCACGAACAAGTGGTAACAAGAAACTGCAGGCATAGATACAAAGCAAAACACTCTTCCCTACTATTACGAACGTACTCCTACCTACGAACACTCTATCCTAATCCGCATCCTCCACACCTTCCTGTCAAGGGTCATGTCCTCCGTAAGCTATAATTGCTTCATGTCATGCCTAATTACCTTCCTTCAATATTTCTTGGGGCTACCCCTACCCTGCATAAAACCATCATAGTCAGCCTCTCACAGCTCTGTATCGAAGCATCCGTGCCCCTCCTCATCACATGCTCGAACCACCGCAACTTCACTTCCCGCATCTTTTCCTCCACCGAAGTCACGCCACCTTCTCCCAAATATTCTCATTTCTAACCCTATCCCTCCTGGTAAGCGTGCACATCCATTGAAATTCAACTTTTAGATGTGGGAGATACAACATAGCCGGTCGGACTGACACTCTGTAGAACTTATCTTTAATCTTAGGAGGCACCTTTTTATCCCACAAGACTCCCGGAGCGGGCTTCCATTTCAACCACGCTGCACCAATATGGTGCGTGACATCCTCGTCAATCTCACCATTTTCCTGAATCATAGACCCAAGATACTTGAAACTCTCCCTCTTCTGAGTGACCTAAGAATCCAGCTTTTACTACCACGTCAGCCTCATGCGACAAATTACTAAACTTACATTCCAAGTACTCCATCTTGGTTCTGCTCAACCTAAATCCTTTAGACTCAAGGGTCTGTCTCCAAACTATTAAAAAAAAGCTGATTGTATATGACATAGGTTTTTAACACTTGATTACTCGAGTTACCGCAAAGGATATCACCCTCATGTTTCAATATATATGACATATGGTTGGTATTTGTCTAATAGTTTCAGAGTAGAGATCCTAAGTGGGATTGAATTGGTACTCGCAGGATTGGATTTTTGAATCATCTGTTCGGCTGTTATTACGCAAAAAATAATACACGTTTGATCTATTTTTTCATAACTAGTTATTATTAATGATTTAAATCTAGTTTAATTTTGTCAAAATAATGTTGAAAAAATTACTATTGATCAAAGTAAATGGTGCAGATGCATAGAAGAATTCAAATATACATACAAATTATCACCTACATTACTGTTATTTGTCCTGAGCCGGGGGTCAACCGGAAACAGCCTCTCTGCTTCGTCTGAGGCAGTTGTATGGACTCCGTACACTTTACCCTCCCCAGACCCCATTTTGTGGGAATACACTGGGTATGTTGTTGTAAATTTTCACCTACACAATCTTCAGTTAAACTTCACCCACCCTCCTATATTGTTAATAATATCAATGTTTATTTTCCCAAATTGCTAAAGTATGTAAATTTTGCTAAAAACATACAGCATGCATGAACCTCATTACAACACTGGATAGAACTCTAAGATCCTTCAACCATTTAAGCATCCTCTGTGCCATTATGAAATGCTTACTCAACCTTGTAACTGAAATTTGACAAGCTTCAACTTGATTGTAGAGATTTAATTGCCTCCATTTTTGACGAAATGTCATAGTCCGTGGAGAAACACTTCGTCTCCTGAAACAATGCTTTTCCTTCTGACTGTGTTTCGTAGCTTTTCCTTTCTACACTTCGCTGCATTTTCTGTATTTTGACACTACAATAATTGTGTATTACTAAAAATGATAGCTCTGCTGACATATGGAGTGTCGGATGTACTATTATTGAAATGGCTACTGGAAAACCTCCTTGGAGCCAGCAGTATCAGGAGGTAAGTTTGTGTTTCATTTACTTTAGTAATTACATTGTGAAATTGACATAGATATTTCAATATTATACACGTGCATTCATGCCTGACACATTTCTGTTTCAGGTTGCTGCTCTCTTTCATATAGGAACAACTAAATCCCATCCTCCCATTCCAGAGCATCTTTCTGCTGAAGCAAAGGACTTTCTGTTAAAATGTTTGCAGAAGTATGTCTAGATTTTCTGCTTGATTTTCCCGTACTTCCACCCATCCATTACACCCTATTTTTAAGTTTTTGCATTCCCTCTCTTGGGAAATTCTTAGCGAATGCAACATAAGCTGGATTATTTCCATGACATTATATGCAAAGAGATGCTCAGGTTTATCATCTATCTTCCTTCACATCCTTATTCCTCTTTTTTGATTTAATATTATGGCAGGGAACCACACCTGAGGCCTTCTGCATCAAGTTTGTTACAGGTATTCATGAAATTGGCCTTTCACTTATGAATGTTTGTTGGGTTAAACATTATTTGAGTTTGGTGGCAGAGGCCTGATGTTTTAGTATATTAATATTGCCTTGTGCAAGGCTTATAGGTTTTAGCAACAGTATGAAACATATAAAAACGTGTCACTGATGGAACATTTGTTTTTTATAACTGTATGCAGCATCCATTTGTTACTGGAGAACATCAGGAAGCATGCCCTTTTCTCCGCTCTTCCTTTATGGTTGGTTTATTCAAACTTTTTCACTGTTGAGCAGTCCTCATCATACTTTTATTAAAACAAGGTTAATATGTCAATCAACAGGGAAACCCTGAAAACATTACAGCACAAAGGACGGATGTTAGAACCTCGTAAGCATTTACTTTTCCTATGTTTGGATATCTGAAGATTCTTTTCATCTATCATGAACTCTTTCTGTGTAAAAGATGACAAGCTATGGTGCTGCAGAACCAATCCTGATATAAAAGCCTCCTGCAATGGTTTGAAAGATGTCTGTGATGTGAGCACTGTGAGGTGCTCCACTGTATATCCTGAGAATTCATTAGGAAAAGAGTCACTTTGGAAACTAGGGAATTCAGACGATGACATGTGCCAGATGGATAATGATGATTTTATGTTTGGTGCATCTGTGACATGTATTTCAGATTTGCATTCCCATGCTAAATATAAGGTGCAATTTCCTTCTGTCAATCTGTGCAGAATGTGTTGTTGTGAATGGGAAAACTAAATGTACATCTTCATGTGTTCTTGAATGTAGAGTTTTAACCCCATGTCTGAACCTGATAATGACTGGCCATGCAAATTTGATGAAAGTCCCGAGTTAATGAAAAGTCAAGCAAACCTGCATTTTGGTCAAATTAAGCCCACAAATAGCCCCCTCATGACATGCAAGGAGGATGTTTTCGCAATTTCAGGTGGGCAATCTGCAGCCGAGGATGATGATGAATTGACAGAGTCTAAAATTAGAGCATTCCTTGATGAAAAGGTAGCTATTTGTCACTGTGTAAATGTTCATACAATATCACCATCAATTTTATTATCACGACTGGAAAGTTTAATCTATTTCTCTCTACAGTCTTATCGCTATAGGTCATTGCATGCTATTTTCTTACAGTGCAACCAACAATAACACTATCACAATTATCTTTAAGTTTGTGGGTAAATTAATGTATCACATGATTATTCATTTGTAAACTGATGTAGGCAATGGATTTGAAGAAGCTGCAATCACCACTATATGAAGAATTCTACAACTCCTTGAATGTTTCCAGCTCCCCGAGTCCTGCTGGCATTGGAAACAAGGAAAATTTTCCAAGTAACGTAAACTTACCACCAAAAAGCAAGTCACCAAAACGTTTTCTTAGCAGAAGACTTTCTACTGCCACTGAAGGTGCTAGTTCTCCCAGTCCAGTTACTCATTCCAAGAGAATATCAAATGTTGGTGGCTTAAGTAATGAAGCTATCCAGGAACTTCAATCACCAAGGAACAATGAATGGAAAAATCTTCTTGGTTCTCAACGTGAAGCAGTCAATTCAAGGTAGATAATGCATTGTGTTATTTTTCCTTCCTGACTAATTTCAGGTTTATCGTCTATTAAGACTGAATAGTTGCTATTGTTGCAAGGTTCTCTGAGAGGCAAAGAAAGTGGAAAGAAGAGCTTGATGAAGAGTTGCAAAGGAAACGAGGCAAGTTTTGATCCTTTGTTTCTTGGATAAGATTTATACCTAAATTATTTTTGATGAGTATTGCTTGATGTTTGTTTGATAATATGGGCGGCGGTCCATAGTAGTTGAAGTTTTCCACCATTTCGGCTGATTTATGACTTGTTCTTTTTTGCTGTATCGCTCCATACTTCTCAGTATAAAATACTTTATTGACTGTCGTATAATTTAAGAGACTTTGGTTGAATGGACCATCAAATAAGAGTAAATTAGAGTAGAAATGAAAAGGTGAATGAGTGAAGTCAGATTAAGTGAATCGGATGAAGGAAAAGAAACTGAATGATCTAATCTGGACCAGAGATACTTGGGACTGGAGATAATAATGCTAGGAGCGCATGTACTTGTTAATTTCTTATTTCTTTTTCTAAGCCATAGTTTGTGTGGTAAATGTTAGTATTTCAGACTTCTAGCTCTTTAATTGCTTAGTGAAGTAGTATTATTAGCTAGGTCATCTGCGTTCAATTCTATTGCTAGATGCCTATTGTATCACAATTTGTAGAAAGTTTCTGATTGACTCGAACACAGGTGTAGTGGTCAATATTCCCTACATACATACTTCTGATCTATGTTACTCACACCCTTCAAATTCCTTGCCGCACCCACGCCGATCCGACATGGGAGTGGGTGTGAGTGTGGGACCTCCACCAGATTTGGTCTACCTAACTTGGGTACTTTGACTAACACCTTTGCTATATTAAGTGTTTACAAAGAATTTAATTACACTAGCTTTAGTTTAATAACTAAAGTTAATTGTCGAATTATAAACTTATATATGTCATATCATATATTTATATGTTGTATCTCAACACACGTATCCATACTCCTACCATATCCTGAATTCTAAGATAAAAAGGTACTACTCTTTTATTAATTTATAATTATGTAACAATCATTTCTCATTTAACTTAATTAACAATTATGGATTCAGATCACCTTGTAATCAATTTACAAGTTATTTTTCAACAATCTTAAATAACTAATTGTCATATGTACCATTTTTATATATGTATTAGCAGTATCGTGATACCCGTATCCGCACTAGGATCCATACTCCCGAATCCAAAAATTTATGTGATGCAGAATCTTACCTCTAGACTTGCACCCGTATCAAATAACCTCACTTGAGTCCGAGCAACATAGCTTTTGATAATATGTATCTTTAAATTTTTTTTGGTAGGCTTATGTTGAATGAGCTTGGTTCTAATTGGAAAAGTTATGGCGGTCATCTTAGCTTCTTTTCCTTGTGTCTTACCCAAAAATTCCCGCTGTTGGTCCATACTGATATGGAAAAGATTGTTAGGAGCGATCTGTAACTTGTAGTTTATGTGATTGATAAGTGCCTTGTCATCAGTGTCTCCATGTTTCACAACTCCTCTTATGCCATTTTATTGGATTTTAGTTGCATGTAATATATGAATTCATTTCCACAATGGCAAAATTTGCCCAAACTCAAACTTATTTAAATTTACCACTATATTGTTTCAAATTTTGATGGGACATTTTTTCAACTAACTAATTTACTTTTTGACGTCCCATGCTACTTAAAGTTGTTCATAACAAACTCAGTATGATAATCCATTCCATTGTTTTTTAAATAAACTCTCTGAAAGTTGAGCCCAGGTCAATTTGTTTTCGTTTAAACTTCCTGAAAGTTGAACCAATGTCAATTGAAATGGATCACGGGAGTAATGTGACATTGCCATTATTCTTAAAGTTATCTTGTTTCACATGTCGCCCCAGTTCTTCTATGGTTTGAAGTGATAGACTTAAACAATTTTTCTGCAACTGCTTTTACTGATGACAATAATTTGATCGTCAAATTCTTTCCAATCTTCCATTAGTATTTCCTGGAAGTCTATGTTACTATTGTTAAAGGCGTTTGAGTTACCCCTTGATTGATTGATTAATACGTATTTGTGATGCTGAAATTCTTTGTACTGCAGAGATGCGTCAGGGGGTCAATTTATCGCCACCAACAGATCCAGTTTTAAATCGATGTAGAAGTAAATCAAGGTTTGCATCTCCTGGGAGATAAATAATGTATGTACCCGTGTCTCTAAATTAAAGTCAGTTTGGAGAATATAATTAGTGATCCTGCAATCACAGAAGAGACACTTAGATGTCTTGGCAAGGTAGATGAATGTGTGGTTTTCTTGGAGGATTAGAGGTTCTCATCAATGACGAAGTGAGCTGTTACTACAGGAGTATCAGCGCTTGTCAGGTTGAGCGAGCTGTTGCTGCAGGATATATCTCCAAATGTTGTGATAAAATATCAATAATTTGTTGTGTACATTTGATTTTACCTTTATTTACAACCTACATAAGCTGTTATCTCATGGTATTTGCCAATACAGAGGGTAAAATGTGGTCTATTAATGTATTTTACCTTTATTTACAACCTACAAATTAGCATCCTGCTGTAGCCTCCTTATATACCATACAGTGAATCGTTAAATGTCAACTGCTGGTCCTAAGCACCTTCTGTATCTATGAATTCCTATGTTGATAGTATTATTGTCTGACTATGCGAGATGTTCGTAAACTTAAAGGATGTGAAAGCATATGAAACTAAACATCGTACAGTAGTAAAACATGATCATTAACATCTTGACTAAGTCAGATCTTCTGTGACAGAAATACATTTTGGAAAGCATTTTATGATGTTATACAAGGTGTTGACGTGTATACATTGTGGCAATTGATAATGGCAGAACAAAACAGTATAATAAAGACCATGGTACTAGACCTGAAGAAATTTCAAATCGGTAACATGGTCAAGATTTAGATGTTCAGTAGATCTTTTAAAGATACTCAATTTCAGTAGATCTTTTAAAGATACTGAAGTTGAGCAGAATGTTAGAATTTTACTTATTACAGGTTTGTAACAACCTGTGGAATTATACTTGTGGGAGGAACCACTATGGAATTATCGAGTTGATTACTCAACTAATAGTGTTATTATCTCTAAAAATCACTTTTTTTGTTGAAGAAAATTGGAATAAAAAATAAAGACTGAAATAATAACTACTAGCCGAGTGACTATGAAAAATCAACCATAGAATTGTCAAAAGAATATGTTACTCCCACTGTCCAAGAGAATAGGCACTTATTTTCGAGGACTTCCTAAAAATTCTTACTATAAAACTTCTTTCTTATTGAACTTTTTGCAGACTGTGATTATGTTAAATCTTTTTAAAAGAATCAACATCTTTCACATTTAAAATTGGATGTGTTGACTCATACTCTCAAAACTTTGCTATTCTTTCGTAACGGAGGTCCTATTTGCTTTATCAGACCAACTAGTAATTGTTTGGTTCGCGGACAACGTTATTAGTAACAAGTTGGATGGGATAAGGTAGGATATCTAAACTCTATTTGATTGAAGATAAGTTCAACCAAACAAAGCATAATCTTAATCCCAACCTTTAATGCCGGATATTCCACCTTATCCCTGCGCCAAACCACCTTAAATTAAATAAGCGGGAATATTTCAAAATTCAAATATTGGAAAATTTGGCGGCAAAATAGTTAATTTCTTCATTGAAGTCAAAGAAAGCATAGAGTTTGGACAAGAATGATTTAAATTTACATGAAGCACCCACCCATGTTTATGTCCAATTCACCAAACATGATTTAACATGTCTTGGCAATTATTTTTCCCATCAAAGCGATGAATCAACAACCAATATTCCGTATGTTTCCAGACAGAAAAAATCTAACATAGTAAAATATATTTGATTGAGCAAAAGAAAGATTAGGTTGTTGACTCAATTTTTTTTCCAGATCTTTTCTTTAGCTTTAAGATTGTGGTACATGCACGCACAAAAAAAATTGTTTTTGTGTACAGCTTTGTTTGAATGTTTGAATGAAGTAGCTGAGTGTTAGATTTTGTGAAAGATTTGAGGAGAAAACTAATGATTAAAGTGGACATAAAAGATTTTTGAAATGGATGAGTTGGTAATGTCTTTTACATCTTTTGCAAATATAAATAACTCTTTTTTTTTTTTAAAAGAAAAAAGAGAGAGAGAGAGAGACCTAGATTTGAGGAGGTCAGGAAAAATATCTTAAGAGATCATATGAAATCACCGTGAAAGTTCACGAGGAATATAATGACGGAAACCGAAATTTATATAAGAAAATTTAAAAATATATTATAATGTCACATTTGATACTGAATACCATATTAATTTTTCTTTGATGGGGTCAAGGCCCAAGGGAACTCAATAGCTTATTCATAATGATAATAATAAAATATTTATTTTTTTCTAATTATTTGTAATAGAATTTTTCAATAAAAGAGATTTAATTGAGCTTTACAATCCCATGAGTGGAAGAGTATTCCATGTCGCAATTCTAAAGATTTTGTTGTTTGCACTTTAGGTGGTAAATTTTTCTTTCTTCGTTTTTATTTTTTGATGTAAAAGTTTCGCAGTAAACAGTAGAGGATCTTTGATAGGATTGAAGCCTTGATGTTGTGTGAAGTTGCAAGTAACACTAAGATACTACTCAAATCTTGTACGTCCTCCATCCTTAATCCTTTACTTGACATAGTATTTCAAAAAGATGAAAGATTTATAAAATTTATGATTTAAAATAATTCTTTAATATTTATGTGGCTATAAATTATTTTGTTAAAAAAAAAATTTAATGCTAAAATATTTCAAATTATATTAACGTGATATTTTTTTTTTGGGATGAACTTAAAAGGTAAGTGTGCTACATAAATTGAGATGAAAGGAGTAGTATTTCTTTTTTTTTTTTGTTTAAATTATTTTTCAGTCGTTTCATAATTCATTTTTTTGTTTTTTTCAATTTATATTCAATACTTTATTTGGAGACTTAAATTCATCCGAATTCACAACATGTATAAGGTAAATTAAAAGAAAGTCCTGGCTATTAGGATTTTTTTTTTTCACTTTTAGTTCTCAAATTGAAATCTCTAATTAAAAATAATAAGATTTTATATCTATCCCACCATAATATTTGATGGTGTAGTTTTAAGCTATTATCAGGTGTAATTTGATTTTCATCTACTTCCTTTCACACCCTTTTCACCAACAAATGGTATTATTACTCAACTTTTATTTATTTTTTTAAACCAAAAAAAAAAATGGTCTGCTCCCAATTATTCCAAATTCAATAAATTCAAAACCTATTTGTCCTATACTTCACAAAATATGACAAAAGGTACCCCCAAAAAGAAAACGTGCTGTGTGGCTCCAAGAAAGTTGAAACCTAATATTGGATAAGTATACACACTAGTTAGTGGATACAAATTCATTGGTTTAATATCGTGTTTGTTTCTTATATTGCTACATGATGATTGGAAATTGTGAAAGCAATTATTCATAAGATTTATTCAGGGAACAACTAATTGATTAGGACTTGAGGTTCATTTATTAATGTTATGCACTTTTTTTATTTATATTATTTGATTATGTATCTGCACGTCCTTTGACGTATAAGTGATTCTTTTTATGAGTCTACTACACCAAATGAGTGATAATGAAATTGTTATAATTCATGACCTCTTCTGCCTGCTCTATGTCATGTTATGTTATACAACTATGAAAATTTTTAAATTATTAGAAATATATTTTTATTAACTTAATAAGAAAAAAGGTCAAATATAATATATCCTTAAATATTTGAAATTGAGGAAATTAAATATGCCATTCGCTGATAGTTTAGCTCACATATATCCTTACCTTTCAATAGCCAATCCAAATATGACCCTAATTTAATTAACTAGAGGTCCTAATTAATCTAAGTAACTGATTTATAAGCGAAAAAGAGCCAAATATATCTTAAAGTTTGAAAAAGCGAGTAGATATACCCTCTGTTAACAATTTAACATTTCCTTAACATGTACAAATTTAACATTTTCTTTCTGCTCATATTTATGTAGCAATCAAAGCCAATCACCAATTTCTAAATTTGACTGTAAATAGTTTAGCCTAAGTTAGTATCGTCGTTTCTCCTACCTATTAACAATGTTACAATGTAAACAACATATTGATATGTAACGTATGTTCATATCTTTGGTGAGAAGAATTATACTCTCTTTATAAATATATTTTTTTCTTTAGTTTTTTTTTTAAAAAAAATTGGTACAATTAATTCACGTATTTTCTACACTATACTTGTCTTTTTCGTTTTAAGGACATTTGAACCTTTTTGGTTTACTTAATTGTACATGTTTAAGAGGCTTGAATTTGATTGTAATGTTTGTAATAATTTTACTGACCCAAGTATATCCAACCACTTTATGACGTAAAGCTAATTGTTAGAAATAATTACGTCTTCCCCCCAGCATGACACTAAACAATTAGCAAAACATAAAAGAACGAGAAAACAAAATCAAGAATTTGAAATCTAGAGAGGCCTAATAATCACATGTGCAGAATGGATGTGGCATCCAGGAAAAGGGTGCGTGGGGGGGTCACACAACATGGTTTGGACCTTTGGGGTGGTGGGGCTAGAGGATGGAAAAAAAAAAGTATTATCCAAAAGGCAAGTAATGACATTGCATACATCATCTACTTTTTGGAAGTTAAAGATTTAATATTATTGCACTAAAAGGTTGTGTGGAGTGTGACTATTGGTGTCTTTAGAATGTAAAATGTGTGCTTTTCACGCCAAAGTTTAAACTTTTTAATGGTGATGCCATTTATGTTGGGTAGTTAGCCTAAGACAACAAATCTTAAATATTGCCATTTGAAGCCTCATTAGTATTAGTTTTCAACTTTGAAAGGGACCTTTTGTGTTTTCTCCAAGTGAAGTGATGATATTAAATTATTAAATCGTGTGATTATCTCATATAAAAATTTAATTAATTAAATAGGACATGATCCTTATATCTTCTCTCATATTGTACCCTTTCTGTGCATTTAACAAATTAAGTGAATGTTAAATATAGACCTTTGCCTGGCATAACAGTCCTTAAGGTGTTGTATTTGTTTTCAAGAACTTTAGCAAAGTTTATATACTTTGCTTTGCTTTCTTCATCTAGCAATTTGTGTATAGCTATAAGACTATCTAAAATTTCATTGAATTCTTTTATCTATTCATTTACAAGTTTTAACCTCATCTTGATACTTTGAATTCTTTGCTTCAATTGAAATTCCTCATCCTTGTTAGCTTGTAGGTAATTATCCTTTTGTTTGGCCGAAGTGCAACCAATACTAAAACACATTGACTCTTCATTCATTTTTCAAGTTAACAAACTTTCCATCGAGACATCTTTTCCAAGTTAGATGGTTTTCCGTCATCCTTTGTGGTTATAAAAATTTTAGATGACGATTCCTTCACATAGTATCATCGATTTTCAGAGCCTGCATCAATTGGCTTATTTGGGTTCTCCAAACAAGACTGTTTGAGAATTTCAATATTATGAGATATATTATAATATTATTAATTGATGGAGAGATCGATTGTGATGAAAGAGAAAGAGTAGCGAAGTTGAACTAGTCATTAAAGAACATGGAATAAAAATTTAAAATACATAATAACTTAGGTTGAAACCAAAATTCTGATAGCATAAAAAGTTTATAGCACGATATCTCAAGTAAAAATACAAATTCATACGTTTTCGCTTCAGAACGAACTCATGCACATAGATGATTTGAATATATCTCTATGACTATATATTGTACTATAATATTATAATCTTACATCCCAATCATAAACTATAAAATATTGAATTAATATATTGCAAATACATTATTAGAATTCAACATCCTAATCCGAAACTATTTTGCACTCTATCATTAAGCCACAATCATTAATATTATTCAAACTGTGCTCCATTATATTGCAACTCAGATGACATATATCCGTCTCTTTTTGTTCATTGACTAATATTATGTCATCTTCAAGCTTTTTAATGGACTAGAAACACTTGAGAAAGTTATGCAAAAGGATGGTGGTGGGAGAAGGGAAAAAGGATTATATTTTATTGAACAAAACGTCTCACTGTAATTGGCTTTTGAGACTTCTTCTTTTAGGTAAAGAAGAAAAGAAGATTGATTATGATCAAAGCTTTTGGGAATTGTCACCGACCACATATATATATTGTTCAATTTAGGAGTACTCTCTTTTTTTGTGTTGCTTAGTTATTAAGTCTCATATGTATATTGTGGACTGACTTTAATTTTCTTGGTGAACAATTGGAGACTCTTTTAGAATTAAGTTGTTATTATTATTAGAATAATAATCATTGAGCCCTTTTTTGGTCTATTGGATAAGTTTTAGATTAGCTAGTTGTGGGCTGAACACATAAGTTTTTGAGATCGTCATCAAAATGTTTACTTGATTATGAAGGAAATCCACAAGTTCGATCGGTATGTTAGGAAATATGGATATTTGTTTGTCAAACATGGATATAATTTGACTACACACTAAATTTAAGGTAATAATAAGGATTAAAATTTATGCTATAATATTTATATTTGTATAAGATTTTCAGAACTTATGATCTTAAATATATCATAAATAATTATGTGATTATAAGAGTAAATAAAAGAGCTAAAATTGTCGGAGGGGCATGGTTGAGTGATAGCTAGAGAGGTGGACTTGGGATCAAATCCAACCTTCATTTGTCACTCAGTCATGAGCTCATCGTATGAGCCTTATCTAGTGTGTTTTATATTTCCTGTATGATTTGCGAATTATTACATAATAAGTAAGTTAATTACCATAAAGTGCTCACACAAAGAAGTAAGATTATGACAGAAATTATGCATTTTCATAGGTTCCCAAAAAAAAGAAAGGAGCTACAATTAAATTGTTTTTAAAAAAAAGGAAAATGCCATTGTTTTTTCTAACAAGTGGAAAGAACGGAGTATTAGGTCACGAAACTTGAGAATTTGGATGTGTGATTTGATGAATGCAACTTAAAGAATTGTGCGTTGGGGTGGGCTAAAACCATTTTATGAAATCTTTTCATTCTTTTCTTCAAAAGACAACAAATAAAATTCAAAGATGAAAACATTATTTTCAAAGTGCTCTTCCATCCTCCGCAGCCACCACCATTTGCAAGTGTGCGTTTTTGGATATATGGGCAGGACCCATACTATAATCATCGACGCCATTAGTGACCTAAAGCTAAATTAAATTAAGTGGAGACCTAAACTATTTAAAAAAATTAATATATTTTTTTTTATAAAATATATTTTTTATGCGGAAAATCGAGTTGAAGACACGTGGAACCTACTGAAAAGATTGCACTCAAAGCACGATTGCGAGGGCATTTTTAAAATACCAAAATTATCACCTCAGGCACAGAAGGTGCAACAAAGCGCCCTCTTGATGGCGCAATGAACAAGACTAAAGGGTACGAGTTTTGTTAGAGTATTCAGAGACAAACAAATTTATGTCAAGCTGCTACAGCTAGCACCTCCTCTAACGGATGAGATATTGTGGCACATTTATATAGGTCGTAGTCCTTTAAGGTTTCTCTGGAAGGCTGTAATGGGCCAAAGCCTAACTTTGTAAACTGTAAATAGTCACCCCCACCCTTTGACAAAGCCACGATCTTCTTCTCCACTTTTTCGTTCAATACAAAATTGTTGTAATTACTTGAGTTCCAAGCTAGTCTTTACTTTCTATTCAAGTTAAATATTTGTTGACGGTTTTACCTAAGTCTCTTGGAAAAAGACAATCTAGCTCTTGGCTACCCTCGTGAACGGACCTGGCATTCTCAAACTCGTTTGCTTTACTTATTTGTTTCGTTCTTTTCCTAGTTATTCATTTTACTTCATCATCTACTGTTTTTATTTCGTTTTAGTTGATCCTCTTTCTAAAATTAATTGTTTCAATGTAATTGTTTCTTTTATGAAATCAAGAGAATATTATCAATATATTTTTTCACTACTACCTCTATCATTAAATGACTAAACAAAGAATACATACTTAAAATTTATATTTTTAAAGTATAATTAATAAGACTAATTTAGTAAAATAAATTGTTCTTTAAGGGGGAATCGTGTCAAGTCAACAATGGTCAACTATATTGAAACGAAGAGAGCAGTAACTTAAGAACTGACAAATTAGATCGAAAACAACATTGAATCGTAACACATGTTAACCCACCTACAAACGTTAATTGTACCAAATTCATGATCAACATATTTTTCTTGCCTTTTGAGATGCAAAGTTGCTCGGTGCTAATACCTTTACTAAAATTAATTTCTTCTAATAATTTTTTATTCATTTAATAACAAAACCAACCTGTTAAATCTTGATTGACATATATATATTCTAAAAGTGTCAAGCTTTTTCTAACAATTCTTTCTTTTTTATATGAAAAGTTCATTTTTTTTTCTTAAAAAAATAAGTGGTACTCTGCTTTTTTTTTTTTCAAAAGACCTATAGCCTACTATTGCTAAAAAAATACGAAGCCCCTTAAATTTGAAGACCTACTTCACCTTCCTTTTTTTCTAACTCACTAGACCTACCCTGATATATATATATATAAGACATTAGATAAAAAATATGAACTCAAAAAAAACAAATAAATTGTAAGTAATTTTTATAATTTTAACTCATAAAATTTAAATCTTTACTTCGGTCTTTTGCCCTCTTGAAAGTGTAAGTGGTATGAGTTGAAAAAGTGAATAATATTCATTACTTCTAATCTGATCAGTTATCACTAAGAAAAGCTGGTTTCCTTTCTTCACCCAAAAAAGAAAAAAAAAAAGCTGGTTTCCTTTCTTTTCTCATCATTAATCCTTAGGGAAAAGGCATCGTTTCCACCCCAAATTATACCCGAAAAGTCTAAGTCACACCTAAACTATATAAGTGACCCATTACATACCTAAACTATATAAAGTGATACTATTACCTCCCCGCGACACCCATTCTTAGGCGCGTATGTTACACTTGGTGTAAGTGCGTCCAGCCTATTCAATGACAAACGTAAATGGCTAAAAGTACATTATCTTTAATTTGGAACGGATCTATTCTTATTTAAAGCCAATTTGGGGCTTAAAAGGAAACCCTAATTCCCAATTTTGTCTCTCAAAATCGAAATTGAAGAGCATTTGTTTGAAGAATTGGTAACTAAATCTTTCTAATCCTTCCATTTCTTGCTTTATTGATGATTATTTTGTCTTAATTTTGTTGCCATTTTCATAATTTTTTCTTCCCTCAAGTGTTGTTCAGCCTCTCTTAAACCTTGTTTTCTTAATCAAGGTACTTTAATGACTAAGATAAGTTTGAGTAGACTTTGTAACAATTATAAGTATCACAGGTTATTTATCACATATTGAACCTCACAGCTCATATTGTTATAGATTAAAGCACATAAACAAACTATAACAGATCAGTTTTCAACATAAATTAAAGACAACAAAACCCCCTAATTAAAAACCCTAGTCAAAACCCTAGTAAAATCGAACTATTATAAATGTCAAGGGTTATATTAACACATATTGAGCATCTAAATGAAAATAAAACGTTAATTTGGACAAATTAAAGACGGAAAAACCCTAACTAAAAAAACCATAGATCTAATTTAGGAACGAAAATAAATCCTAGATCTACTATATTTAGGAAAATAAAAGCTAACCTTTGAACTGAAAATCAGTAGTTCCTACATAAAAGATCGTACCCTTAAGTGTTTATCCTAGATCGTACCACCTCCGATGAAATCAACCCAATCAACTTCAACTGAAAAGAGATAAAAAATAATTTTTACTTGTCAACAATGAAAAACAGAGCAAAATTATTATTTTTCTCTTCTATCGGGTATAAATTTGATAAAAAAATTGAAGGAGTGAAGAGAGGTGAATCTTCTACCACATTTTTTATCTCATCCGATGACTTTTCATTTGGATGAAGAGGTTTAATCGGGTTAGGGTATAATATGAGGATGGGTCAGGTCGGATGGGTTAAAAGAGTAATAGGGTCGGGTTAAGCTTTAATAAAAAAGGAAAATTAAATTAGACACGTGGCACCACAAGAGGGCGAGTGGAGTGCACTCCACTCATTAAACTTGGGCATGGGTGTCGCGGGGAGAAATAATATCACTTTTATATAGTTTAGGTGTGTAATGGGTCATTTGTATAGTTTAGGTGTGACTTAGACTTTTCGGGTATAGTTTAGGGTGGAAATGATGCCTTTTCCCTTAATCCTTGAAGCATTTGTTATTTTCACTGTCATAACTACATTAAAATCAGAATGGGCCACTAGTGATTCATAATGTACTAATATGTTCTGAATTCACATGTTCTCCAGATATATATGTTCCTACTTCCCACTTTGAACTAATCTATCTATCTATCTATCTATCTATCTATCTATCTATCTATCTATCTATCTATCTATCTATCTATCTATCTATCTATCTATCTATCTATCTATCTATCTATCTATCTATCTATCTATCTATCTATCTATCAACCTATCTATCTATCTATCTATCTATCTATCTATCTATCTATCTATCTATCTATCTATCTATCTATCTATCTATCTATCTATCTATCTATCTATCTATCTATCTATCTATCTATCTATCTACCTACCTACCTACCTATCTACCTACCTACCTACCTACCTACCTACCTACCTACCTATCTATCTATCTATCTATCTATCTATCTATCTATCTAATCTAATCTATCTAATCTAATCTATCTATCTAATCTAATCTAATCTATCTAATCTAATCTATCTATCTAATCTATCTATCTAATCTAATCTATCTAATCTAATCTATCTAATCTAATCTATCTATCTAATCTAATCTATCTATCTAATCTAATCTATCTATCTAATCTATCTATCTAATCTAATCTATCTATCTAATCTAATCTAATCTATCTATCTAATCTAATCTATCTATCTAATCTATCTAATCTAATCTATCTATCTAATCTATCTAATCTAATCTATCTATCTATCTAATCTATCTAATCTAATCTATCTATCTAATCTATCTAATCTAATCTATCTATCTAATCTATCTAATCTAATCTATCTATCTAATCTAATCTATCTATCTAATCTATCTAATCTAATCTATCTATCTAATCTATCTAATCTAATCTATCTATCTAATCTATCTAATCTAATCTATCTATCTAATCTATCTAATCTAATCTATCTAATCTAATCTATCTATCTAATCTATCTAATCTAATCTATCTATCTAATCTATCTATCTAATCTATCTAATCTAATCTATCTATCTAATCTATCTATCTAATCTATCTATCTAATCTATCTATCTAATCTATCTATCTAATCTATCTTTACTATTTTTTGATTGTGACTTATAACACTTTTTATGTAATTTTCAAATATTTGATTCTCTAACAGTAACGATCCAAAATGTTGTGACGTGAAATTAGAAGGTTAAATTTGTACCTATGACATGGCCTAAACTGGGGCCTTGTCGTAATGGGCATCCCAAGTCCAACCAGGAATGGGGACCACCCCCGTTACCCAACCCAACCTCTAAACACGTACCCTGAGTCGGATGAATTTTGAACATTTAACAAGATAGCATTTATTAAAATTCCAGACTCTGGGATAGGTCCATGACTGTGACTAACTCAAGAAAGTCCAACCAACCAATATCTAACCAACAACCAAAACCAAACCGAAATAATGACCAAGTATGAGTCCATAATATAATAGGATGGAACAATCATAAATACAGTCAAACGGTATCAGGCCCAACACCAATGTCAATACTAAGGCTGACACCAATACTGACACCGCCCATACCAATCCATAATAGTTCCACAAAGCCTCTAACCAAAAGTAAAACAATATCCGATTGGGACATGCCCCAACCATAGCCAAAACCAATATCTATGAAATAACCAAAGTGTGTAAAGACATACATGATATGAAATGGTGACTTTCGGAGTATGAAAGCTCATCACTTCAATCCAACAGCTGATCTCGAATTCGATCATTAAGTAGGAGGAGTAGAATGGATAGTTCCTGCATCATGTGGGGATACAGCTGCCCGAAGACGGGTTGGGGGTGAACGCTAGCATACACTCAGGATAAGTATAAAATGATGCCAACCTTTAAAACCAAGTAAACCAACCATATACATACACAACCATACATACATACATAAATATATATATATATATATATTATATATATAAATTCCATATCGGGAAAGGGAATCATGTTTAGCATGCCTTTAAACTATTAACCTGGGTATGTATAGCTGAACCGTACAAGAACCACACACGAGCTATATGGGTCCAATATAATCCCGTGAACGAGACCCGATGCGTGTATCCACACTAATCGGAGATACCATAGGAGTAGGGGCTTCCTTAGTACCCTTCGCTATCCATGACACATATGCACAAATGTACTTAGGGGATTCCCGTGTACCCCATAAGTATCATATATGGTCGCCATGACCAATCCTCATGTCGGCAGCCATGAGTTTACAGTATCTATCCATTGGACTCACACCTTCATGGTTAGCTATCACACCCTGCCATAATTGCCCAATTTAAACCATTACCACACAACCAAACCGCCATTGCATTTATTATTAACCAAGGCTATAAGTAGTGGTATCATTACCCAAGTAACTTGGACTTCATGTCCTCTTCCATTACCCAAGTAGCTTCTTCCACCTTGTGGTTCTGCCATAGAACCTTAACTAAAGCTACATCCTTGTTCAGCAACCGACGAACTTGTTGACCCTAGATCTCAATCGGGATCTCTTCATACGATAAAGAATCTGAGATTTCCAATACTTCCAAGGGAATAACTGATGAACGGTCACCTATACACTCTCTTAACATAGAGACATGAAATACTGGATGAGTGGAGCTCAAAATAGAATGGAACTCCAATTCGTACGCCACATTACCAACCCCCCTCAAAGCCACATAAGGACTAACATACCGGGGACTGAGCTTCCCCCTTTTCCCAAACCACATTACTCCATTCATGGGAGAGACTTTTAGGAACACCCTATCCCCAACCTTAAAGTCTAAGTCGCTATGCCTTACATTTGCATAGGAATTTTGCTGATTTTAGATATCCTTAAGACTATCTCGAATCACCTTTACCTTCTCCATATCTTGATAAACCAAGTCCGGGCCAAATATATCCAACTCACCAAGCTCGAACACCTAATAGGAGATCTACACCTCCTACTATACAATGCCTCAAAAGGGGCCATACCAATGCTAGAATGATAGCTATTGTTGTAAGCAAACTCTACAAGAGGTAGATGCTTAACCCAATTACCACCAGAATCAATCACACATGCACGAAACATATCCTCCAACGTCTGAATAGTCCTTTCTACTTACCCATCCGTCTATGGGTGAAAATAAGTACTAAGACTAACCTTAGTACCCAACCCCTTCTGAAACGACTGCCAAAAGTGAGATGAAAACTATGTACCACAATTAGAGATAATCGAAATAGGTACCCTATACATCTTCATAATCTCATGAAGATACAACCACACATAATTCTTAGTCAAAAAGTTAGTCGTCATTGGCAAGAAGTGAGCCGACTTTGTCATTCTATCCAGATGACCCAAACCAAATAAAATTAGTTTCAAGACCGAGGAAGACCAGTAATGAAATCCATGTTGATCACTTCCCATTTCCATTCCGACAATTCAATCTCCTAATACAAACCTCTAGGTCTCACATGCTCAACTTTCACTTGTTGCCACACCAAATATTTATCCATAAAATCAACCACATCTTTCTTCATACCATTCCACCAATACATCTCCTAGAGATTATGATATATCTTTGTCGAACCGGGATGAACAACGTAGTGTGATTCATGCACCCCAACCAATACCCTTTCTCATAAACCATCGACGCTAGGAACACACAACCCTCTTGGTACCTTAAGGTACCATCACAACTTCTCTCAAATACCATTACCTTTTTCCCACCTACATGACCCTTGATTTTTATGAAGGTAAGATCTAAGATTTGCTTCTCTTTAATCTCTGCACCAAGAGGTGTACGAAACACTTCCTATACCAACACACCACCATTCTTGGAGTCTAAAAGAAGAACTCAAAGATTAGAAAAATAGTGAATATCCTTCGCCAACTCCCGCCGCTCCTGATACACATGAGCTAAACATCTCATTGACAACCTGCTAAAAGTATCAGCAACAACATTAACCTTACCTAGATTGTAGTGAAGACTCATGTCATAATTTTTGAGAAGCTCAAGCCATTTCCTCTGCCTGAGGTAAGTTCTTTCTGAGAGAATATATACTGTAGACTCTTATGATTAGAAAAGATGTCCATATACACTCCATACAAATAATCCTTCCAGATTTTCAATACGAACACCAACGCTAAAACCTCCAAATCATCAGTAGGATAGTTCATCTCTTGTACCTTCAACTTTCGAGAAGCATAGGCAATCACCTTACCATGCTGCATCAAAATGGAACTAAGTCCCACCCGAGATACATCACAATACACCACAAACCCCTTATTTCCTTTAGGTAAATTCAAAATCAGAGCCGAAGTTAGCTTATCTATCAGCTTCTCGAAACTACCCCCACAAGCATCTGACCAAGAGAACTTTACCTTCTTCTGAGTCAACTTAGTCAATGGGGAAGATATCATTGAAAAACTCTCCACAAACCATCTATAGTATCTGGACAAACCCAAGAAGCTTTAAATGTCGGTTGGAGTCATGGGCCTATGCCACTTCTTGACCACCGTTACCTTTTGCTGATCCACCATGATCCCCTCACTAGAAATAATATGACCCAGAAAAGTGACAACGTTTAACCAGAATTCACATTTTGAGAATTTGGCATACAACTGCTGCTCTTTCAAGGCCTGCAACACTATATGGAGGTAATTGGCATGATCCACCCTACTCTTAGAATATACTAGGATGTCATCTATGAATACAATGACAAACAAATCCAAAAATTGACTAAATACCCTATTAATCAAATCAATGAATACTGCTGGGGCATTGGTCAAACCAAATGACATAACCAAGAACTCAAAGTGCCCATACTGAGTATAGAATATCTTCTTAGGGATATCCACCTCCCTAATCTCAAGCTGATGATACCTAAATCGAAGATCTATCTTTGAAAAGAATTTAACACCTTATAACTGATTAAACAAGTCATGAATCCTTAGAA